>APFE030072194.1:68593-119870 GCA_000404065.3 Pinus taeda
CACTATCAAGATACTAACCATAACCCATCATCAATGACACCATGCATGCGATGAGAGTAAATTCCATTTCGAACTGAGAGGCTAATGCCTCATCTTTCGATCCTTCCGAGGATCCCTTCTTGGACTTCTTCGATGGGCAATTAGACACATAATGTCCCATCTCGTGAAAGTTAAAGCATCTCACTTTAGACTTGGCACCCTTCTTCCCTCCATGAAAAGAATTTGATTCAGAATGGGACACCTTCCCCTTCCCTTTACTTGCCTTACCTGCTAAGCCCATATTTTCTTCATCATAATTCTTGGATGAAGAACCATCTTGTGTTCTCCTCCTAATCTCCTTCTGCATGAGATCCAACCACAGTCGTTCCCAATCCGGCAATTTGTCCCTTCCATTCACAGAGTCTTGGTAGCTATTCCAGCTCTTTGGAAGGCCAAGGAGAGAGAGGCTCACCATATCATCATCAGTAGTAGTTATTCCCACACTTCCAAGCTCATCTCTACAGGTGGTGAGCTTGTTTAGATATGTGGAAATAGTATCGCCCTTGTTCATCTTGATTCTTTGAAGCTTATCCTTGAGTGCCAATTTCCTATGGTCACTACTGTTCTGGTAGAGGTCTTTCAATGTCTTCCACATTGAATATGGAGTATGCTTCCCATGGAGCTCGAGACCATAAGGTCTCGAACTCCCTCAAGGATGATCCATCTCGCTCTTGCCACACACTTCTTCCACTCAGCCAATTCTTGTGCATTAGTAGAAGTTGGCCTTTTGATTTCTTGATCAATGAAATCCTTCAAACCATTATCTTCTAATATAGCCTCCATTATATCTTTCCATGCTATGTAACTCGAGTTGCCTTCTAAGGCATACTCAAGTCTCAAGCCATAGAATGCCATTGGCTAACCTTGAAGTATGATATGAATTCAATTTGCACTTGCAACCCCGAACTTCAAACTTCAAATTCTCTTCTCAGTATACTATTCACAGCTCTGATAAACTTGGCTCTAATACCATGTAGAAATTCTCTCTATAGATCTCCCTCTAAGACCATGTAGAAAATCTACTGTAGGCTAACCCAATAATGCAATATACCAAAGAAAAATACTATAATCTACTTCTACTATCAATTTGCTTTGTGGAAGCTTAAATATCTAGATGAATTAGAGCTGAACAATATAACCATAAGAAGAAGAATCAATACACATGAAATATAGAAAATACTCAGGGGAATGCCTTAGCTAAAAACCCCACTATCTGTATTATCATACAAGGTGGAAATACATAAGAATCATACAAAGCCTTAGCTTTCACAGCTAGCCATCTCTCAGTACAATCCTTAAAGATGCTCATAGGAAATCAATACTTCTCACAAGCCTTCTCTTCTGCCCTCCAAGCCTCCTATTTCCTTGCGCAGTTTCTCCTGGGTGATCCTCTTATTACCAAGTGGAAGACTCTCAACTAAGTGGAACACTGATCCTCTAATACTGATCTCACACCATGTCAGAACTGCACAATCCTCAAGGAACCTTACTTTGACTGCATGCATTAGTTTCCTTTATTGGAAAACATATGCAACTAATAGTACATTGTCCTTGACATCTAACTCAACCGGGTCTTTCTTAGAATAGACATGCATGAGTTTCTGATGAGAGAATCTTTAGTTAACTGAGTAGCACTATTTGCATGCATGCATGCATCGACTGACTGATAACTCTCTATTAATTCCACAAATAGTTTGGAACTAATTTAACTGGTCTTAACTTAGTAAACTGAGTTAACTAATTACAACTCAAATATAACTCAACCTTATCTCCTTGATTTAAGGAATAACTCAATCTTATCTCCTTAATCAAAGGGATAACTCTTGCATGACTTTAGAAAGACTTCTAACTTGAATTTCCCCAACTAGTTAATTCAAGATGAATTAATTAATCTTTTCCAAGTAGTTGTTAAGACTAAATTCGAAATTCACAATTTAATTCAAGGACAAATTAAATTGGAATATTCTGGATTCTATTTTTATCATTTCTTGTTGCTATTTTCAACAAAGGATGTAGGCTTCTATCCTCAGGATGGCACACCATCTGCAGAACCTTGAGATGTCAAAGAGGCCACCAGGGCCATGAAAGACATGGACATAGATGACTGAGTTTCTCAGAGGATGAGAAACAATTTCAGTAGGGGGTGATGATGAAGCTCATCAATAGGTATATCATAAGGGTCACAATTCCATCCTACAGCTTATTAAATTAAATTATTTTTTTTCTCACATTTATCTACATATTTTGTTATATTATGCTTAGTGTGAGGAGTAAAAGATGTGTTGTTATGTCATGTGGCCTAATGTGTGTTAAATGCAGGAATTGAAGCAACTTTGAGATAATTTGAGTGCAGGAGATCGAAGTAAACAACAAAGAGATATTCTAGGAGTTTGTCCACCTCCTTAACTCCTCAAATCAACAAAAGGTCACCACTTTATCTTTCGTCAACTCGAGGTAATTGGCATCCAAGCAAGCCGAGATCAGTGCCATCCAAGCTAGTGGAGTTCAAGGGAGATCTACATCCACCTATTCTCGAGTTAGATAGACAAACATCCTATTTTTTAAGGATCTGTTGGTAGGTACCCTTTTGTATAAATAAACATGCTAAGGAACTCATTAGGATTTGAATTTTTATTATAGCTAAGGGGCCATTGAGCTAAAGCACTTGTGACTATTATTTTGATGATGTATTTGACATTTTTGGAATGATAATAAGAAGTTTTATCTTGATCGATCACTGAGTTAGTTTAGAGCGTTGAAGCTCTTTGGTTTGGGCCCAACCCTAGCAGCCTAGGTCCTTCTTGTATACTTATATTTCTCTTAGCCTAGAATGTTGATTAGTTGTTGCAGTTTAGTAGAGTTTATTAATATTTATTTTAGCTTAGAATGTTGATTAGTTGTTGTGGTTTAGTAGAGTTTATTCATATTTCTTTTAGATTAGAATTTTGATTAGTTTTTGTAGTTCAGTGGAGGATAATCCTTAAAAAATTCTTGACTGTGATCCCTATCGCATCTCTCTCATGGGAGCGTGATTAGAGGACCCCACCATCACAACCCAAAAAAAGTGTGTGATTTCCTGTTTATGATTTCTTCGAAAGGTTTACATTTGGTATATTGCTTCACATATGATTGTTGTAGCTTAGAAGGTAGTTCATTGCATATATCAAGTTCTTAGCATTTGTTATATAGTTTCTAAATCCAATTCATCTTTTCCACCCTTAATTGTAATATTTTTCAAATAAAAAGAGGAACAATTGCATGTAATGTTGTAGGGTTGTTGGATCTGCAGGAAAGGAATCCTTCCACGGACTCCATCTAGGACTTCTCCACCCTCTTTTTATGCATACCAACCCATGTTCTTGATCATTTTTTTTGTCACCATGAGAAATTGTCTTAGCCCAAATCTAGCCTTCCTAAAGTGTTGGGCTTGGTTAGGGGTTTTAATCACCTTCCCTACATTCCTCGCAACTTGCATCAAGTTGCCATCACTTCATCCCATCATCCTTACCCTCCAAACCCTGTCGGCCAACTTCCTCTAGCATTTCAGGACTTCTTGTAGCACTACAGGGATCCTGTAGCAACATCCTACAACACACCTGTACTAGCCTGTTCTGACCGTATTTTGACCTAAAATGATAGAATAACTTAGTTTAGGAGTAGGTTGACCCCTCATATTGGATTCCATGACCATAAGTACCACCTAGGTCATTCCTTTCATTCCTTTTTCTTCCTCGGAAGATTGAATAGCATTAGTTCTTTCATTCTGAATTTGGAAATTAGGACCTTACTTAATCTGCACGTTTGAATTAGATAAAAAATGCATGCATTATTGCGTTATGAATTTGTAGGATGATCTTGTATTTTCAAGAAAACCTAATAGCTAGATGATTGATTTCAAATTAGAGTAGTTTCCTTTCTGTAGTTAACATAATTCTTGTGCTTTTCATGAATGGAATCAATAACATTTACAAGTTGACAACATTTACAAGTTAGAGTTGAAAAACATTTACTTTCTATGCACTAGGGCTAGCTTTTAAATTATGCTTTTAGTAGTTAATCTCCATTAAGTTCAGTAGAGGAATGGTCTTGGAGCCCTAATGATCAAGTGACCTGGTTGAGGGTGGCATGAGTAGAATTCTTCTACTGTGTATATAACAATGTCACCTCGAAGTTTGTACAAACCCCAAGTTGATAAGTAAAGTTGAAGAGCCTCTGGAAGTTGCAACACTCTTGGTGCAATACCAAGGTTCGCCAACTGGCACAATTTAATTTAGTTCATCTCTTGGGCTTGTATAATTTAGCAAAGCATGAGCATGGGGTTTGTGAGAAGACCCAATAATTAAAAATTTAAATAATGAGCTACTGTATGAGGAGAAAACAATGAGAAGAAGGCATGGTAGTGGAGTTATTGCATGACGAGAAAACATTGAGAAGAATACCTATCATAGTGACCAAGGTCAGGCCCTTCAAGTGGCTATGGCTAGTAGATATGCAATATCCCTCAATGCATTCAATTGAGGGATATTACAAAGATATGTGGATAATTACCAAATACCAATATCGCTCAACACATTCAAAGTTGTGATAAGAGGTTGAAAAATTATCTAGGATATCAACCTTAGAGGTCAAATAGTTCCACTAAAATGTGGGTTCAATTATAGTTAGATAACAATAGTTATATGCTTGATATGACTAAGAAACAAATCCTTTAAACTCGTATCACTAATTCAATTAATGTATTTATAACAGACTAAGGTTCAAAGGATCACACACCTAAATAAAATATACATTTTTTTTCTTTCAAGAAATATAAATCTTGTTGTTTTTGTATATGTCAACTGACATAATTCACTCAGGTTCCAATCATGGAAAACCCACATTGTTACACAATTTCTCATATTTTATGCAGATAATTAAATTACACTTCATCCTCATGCATAGGTCAACCAAACTTTGATCACGTTCACATAGTTACAAATATTTATTGCAAACAATTTCAACACAACTATCACTAATGATCAATATTCTCCTTTGTATAATTTTCTTCGCATATGTGTCAATGATCTTAGATCATGTTGCACCATAAATCAATAAACATTCAGCTAACAAATAAAGCCCCATCAATTCTCTATATTTACACATACTAGTCTGGAAAGTGATACCCCACCAATTCTGTAGAGAAATTTGACAACCCTTATGAAATGGGAATGCATATTCAAGCTCATAAATTATTTATCTGGGCACAAAGTCATTCTTTGGCACTCATACAAATTCTAATCTGTCCAACTTAGGCTTCAATTTGATTCTTGGAGGTATCAATTCCTTTTTTTGTAGCTTGCAAACGATCTAGATCAATTAGTTGTTGTGCACCCAATGCCATCAACTAATACGTTCTCATTCCTACAAGTAAATTATGTTGTACCATTTTGGCGTTATTTCCCATTGTTGATCATCCATAAGTTGACCATGTTCCTCCATTTTTGAAGATAAGTGCTTCCACTTCTCCCAGTGCTAGGCAAATTCATCTTATAATGGCACTAAGTTCAACTCAGAATTTGACCCCACTTTCCATCCAGACTCATACTCTTGTCAATGCACCATCAATGGCGACTTGCCTTCATCACTCGATCATTTCATGGTCAGCACGGTCAACAAGTTTTCTACTCATTCCAATGGTGATTTTAAACCCTCTGCAGGCTAGCGATCTAAACAATTTTCCAAATCAATAATCTTCAAATTTGATGTTGATTATAGATAACAGTCTTTCCTTCCATAACCTATAGCTGAGGTTCTCCTCCAACATATAGATTTCCAATGAACTTTGTTCTTGTACCTCTGCGATTTCAAACCATGATCACGCTTTGGCTAATAATTTCAACACTAAGGATTTCTATTGCAAAATTCCTTCTTAGAGAATCACCAATTAAAATTTCCATATGTACATATTGAAGTCATAATTATTAATTATGAATTTCATTTGTTTACATACACTTTTGCTAAGAAAATTCTTTGTCTTCTCTTGTGGCCTGATTTTCATTTCTTTGACCTTCTTGGAATTAAAACCGATTTGGGCTTCCACATACTCTCGATTTTTTATTCTCTAGCACACTCACTCTATTCTCTCCCTCATAATTTACATAAAATAATTTTATACATGGAGGATTGAAACCAAATTAGTTTCAGATCCAAGAATCTCTCTTAGATCCGCAAAACCTAAACTAGACCCTCTAGCTTAGGAATTTTTAGCTCCTCAATCTATCACTAATCTAACGATCCTTGATTCTCTCTAACCCACTCAATATTCTCGAAATTTCTCTTAAGGAGAAGATTTCATTACAATATTCCTCACATTCATAAAATTCACATAAAAACATAGGTTTATAAAAAAATAAAGAATGAAATCAGTCTTAGGGAACCAACCCTGTTGGTAAATGGTTTGACCCTCTTGGTAAAATGATACAATAAAAATGAAGAGCTTATTCTCCTGCATCAAACTCCCCAAGCTGAAAGGTTTCATGGTCTACTAACCATGACTTTATGAAGAAAGTATGCCTGGGTCCCAAATCTTATTTTGTAATTGATCGCGTTCCTCGTTATGTCATTGTTGATCCATTATCTTCTTCTTAATTATTCCTAGCTTCCAGACCTTATGTTGCAACTCTCCCTTCTCCTTGCTAATGTATACTCGCTCTATCCCTATCAACAAGTCTTCTCCATCTTCCTTCCTTCCTACAAGATGCCTCTTTTGAGACACTTTCATCATCAAATTTCTAACATTCTCAATATCTTAGTCTAACTTGTATTCTGTCTATCAAGAACCCTTCATTCCTTTTTGGAACATATTGATGCCCTTTGCTAAATCATCAAGATGCCAATTGTCTAGAATGGCTTCCCTCTTGGTTTGCATTTGCAGCTGGAATGCATCATCATTACTGCGTCTTTTGTGTTGCATTTTCTCCATGGAAACGTCATCATTATCCTCTACAAAATTGCTACAACCCACCATCATTTCATTTTCTTCGCAATTGGTCTTCGGATTGTCCAAGAAATCCTATAAAAACTTTAATTCTACTAAAACAAATTTCATGTCCACGCCTTTTCCAACTTGCATGGGTTTCTCCAATAGTTCTTGTGCTTCTTTGTTTTCCAACCAACTCTTTGGTTCTTGCAAATATGCATCACCTACAAAAATAAAACACTTGTTAGTTTAAAAAACATGATACCTTGAGGTCTCTTTTATGGCTGCCAACATTCTTTCCTCATGCAACATTGACTCCTGCAAGTTGTCCATCAATTCTTATTTTTTATTCTTAGTGTCTACATCCATACATTCATCATCCTTAGATTGTTTTAGCCTCTTTTCATCTTGCATAACAGTCCTCAATGACTTTTCTTACTCTTATACTTCATTACTACCATCCTCCCCAAGGATGGGTCCCTCTTTTGATGCACAAATTCACTCCATATATGCTTTTGTCTTTGGTTCAGACTCAATCTTTCTGAGCATCCTCAACCAATTATGGATCATACCTATCATCCACCTCTTCTCATTTTTTTCATGTGGTCTCTTCACTGACCAGTGAATCGTTTTCCCTACATACACTCCACTCTTCAACTCTTGCATTAATGATTCATGTTGCTACCTTTTTTTCCTTTGCAGCTGCTCTCTCACCTTATTGAGTTCATCTTTCAATTGTGTCATTTATGCCTCTCTCTCTCTTCATGACTCATCTTCATGCCAACTTCTTTGGCATCTCTTCCTCTTTTCTAATGACCTTTTGTTGAACCCTTCTCATGACTAATTGTATCCATATTCACCTTTTTCTCTTCTCATTTTTGTGAACTCTTTCTCAGTCACCTATGAGCTACAACTAAGCTTATTCTCTATCTTATAGCAAGTTTTTGGCTTCTAGAAACACCTCCCCAAGCTTCCCCCGAGCTTATGCTCCTAGTGTTCCTTGTTCCTTCTCTTGAACTCTTTTTGATAATTCTCCCCACACTCACTGTGGAATTGCCCCTCTCTTAGAAACTTCTACCCAACTACTGATGTTGGAAGTTATCCACCTCGGTCCTTTACAAAAAAACCCTTCCACTCTCTTTCTGGAGTGTACCTTCTTCTTGGATTTCAAAATCTGTCTAACTATTGCCATATTTTTCTCACTTATCCTTCCACAATCTTCACTTCTCTTTTTGGAGCACCGAATTTTGTTGTTGGGTTCTTTTTCATAATTCCTTACAATATCTTAATCCTATTAGAATGATAACACCTCTTCCTTATAACGTTTTCTTCATCTTGCAATCACAAATTTCTAACTTTTGTTCCCTTTGACGATTTCTTCCTCCTTGCCATCACAACTATCGCCTCACTTATGGCTAGTACAAACATAATATTAATCTTTCTTTTTGTCCACTACTATTGGAATTTTTTTTGCAAATACATGCAATCCTCCATAAAGATAATACATTATGCTCCAATTTTCATAGGAAAATAAATTCCTACTTACTGCCAAACTTTTCAAACAATATTCTTCTACATTTACAATTCTTCAAAGAAAAATGCATTAACCTGTTCTTTCTTCTCCAATAGACTCAATTTCTCCTTTGGTTCAAGTCTACTTCTATGTTTCTTCAATGGGTTCGATCTTCAATCAAACTGGTTCCTATTTCCAATAGTTGATCTTCAAACTGCTTCTCTACTCCTTCCTCACAGTGAATCCTCAGGCTTTCTCTTCTTCCATGCTTCCCTTTCAACGCAAGTTTCCAATTGTATTTTCTCCCTTACTTGTTGCACTCAATTCAAGCTTGTGTAGCAACGCATCTTCCTCATATGGCAGTGATGTAAGGCAATCTTCCACGATACGATATTTAGTAATTCCATGAACAACTCCAATCATTTCTATCGGCCCTGGTTCTTCCTCGATGAATTTTCTTTTTTCTTTCACAACTTCTCACTATCTAATTTTTTCTACATAAAATTTTAATCTGAGCTCTGATACCAAATGACACAGACCATCATTGTACTGACATAATTCACTCAGGTTCTAATCATGGCCTACCCAAGTTGTTACACAATTTCTCATATTTCAGGTGGATTATTAAATTACACTTCATCCTCACGTAGAGGTCAACCAAACAATGATCACGTTCACACAGTTACAAATATTTATTCCAAACAATTCCAACACATCTATCACTAATGATCAATATTATTCTTTGTTGTCTTTTCTTTGCATATGTGGAAACGATCTCAGATCATATTTCACCGTAAAGAAATCAATATTCAACCATCAAATAAAGCCCCATCAATTCTTTGTATTTACACATACACAATCTGGAAAGTCATACCCAATAATTCCTTAAAGAAATCTGACACTCTTCATGAAATTGGAATTCATATTCAAGCTCATAAATGATTTACCTTAGCACAAAGTCATTCTATGACACTCATAAAAATTCTAATCCATCCATCTTAGGCTTGAGTTTGATTCTTGGAGGTACTGCTACTAGGATGGAAAAACTACATTACCAATCTTAAATTGTCTGGGATAGTCCTCCTTCCAAAAGATGATAGGCTTATCTGGTTTGGTGGCTCCCAGCAGGGGAGGGTCATTGTCAAGGAAGCATATAATTTAATCTCTTCTCCCACAAGACAGATTCTAGCTTACTCTTGGATGTTGAGGGCTTGGAAATGGAATTTTCCCCTGAAATTGGAATGCTTCTTCTGGCTTGTTGTTCATAATCACATTCTCACATGGGAAATTTTATGTAAGAAGGGTTTCCATGGTCCGAGCCAATGCAATCACTGCATTTCATTTGGAGAGGATGCATTTCACCTCTTCATCCTTTGTCCCTTTTCCTGTTTAGTATGGAATGGGGTGCTCCATATGATGACCTGCCTTGTTGCTTGGGAAGGTCCAGACATTATCTCTTATCTTGGTCGGTGGTATTTCGATCATAAATCTCATTGTATTCTAGCCTTTTTCATTATATGGGGTGTCTGGAAGTCTAGAAATGCTTTCATCTTTGATCATGTTTTGTTGAACATTTGGAGAACCTGTTGTAGAATCCTTTCATATTGCTTTGAATTTATTGTGCCCTTATCTTTCAATGACTCTCATCCTCCCCTTCCTAGAGACCTTTGGTCATCTTATCCTATGGGACTTTTTGATGGACCATCCTCTTTTAACTCCTGTGGATGTGGAATGGCCATTCATATAAGCTTTTAACTCTCTTATAGGTTTTATTGGCACTGTGACTAGGGATCTAATAGTCGAGTTGAACTTCATTCTCTTTGGGGGGTCCTCCATTGTGTCCTCTGGCTCGATATCCAGTCTCTCTTTGTCTTTCTCAATTCTAAATTTGGTATTAACAGGGCTAACTACATGGGATCCTTAAGCTCCCCATCTCTTGAGAATTAGAAACTACGTATCAGGGATATGTCAGTTGATTTTCATCATCTCCTTATCTTGCATATCTATCATATTGAAAATAGTGAAGCATATCACCTTTCTAAATCAGGTTGTTGTTCTATCCCGAATCAGATCATCTTCCAATAGCTCTACTCTGTATCTCTGACAGGGGAAGGTTCCATCCCTTTATAACATGGGTCATTATCTGCAGGGGATCCCTTTTCTTCTCCTGATGCTCTCCTCTCTAGAGCAAACTTTGTTTTCTATGGTTGTTTTTGTGTTTTGATAGACTAATTTTCAGTTGTGGTCAATGTTGATCTAAATATTTTGATAGCATGTGAATGTGCTTTTGTGTCTATATACTCATGATGGTTGGTCCGACCATATGTATATTCTCTATGGTGATTGAGATTTACTCTCTCTGATATATGGATTTTCATATTCTTAATAGAAAGAAATATTTCCTTGTTGAAAAAACAATTGACCACATTCCTCCTTTTTTGAAGATGGGTGCTTCCACTTCTCACAGTGTTGGGCGATTTCATCTTACATGGCACCAAGTTCATCTCAGAATTTGACCCCACTTTCCAACCAAACTCATACTCCTCTTAATGCACCATGAATGACGACTTGCCTTCATCACTTTATCATTTCATGGTCATCGCATTCAACAACTTGTCTGCTTGTTCCAATGGAAATTTTAAACCCTATGCAGGATGACGATCTCAACAATTTTCCAAATCAATAATCTTCACCAGAAATTTGATGTTCGTTATAGATAACGATATTTCCTTCCAGAATATCTGGTCGAGCTTCACCTTCAACACACAGAGTTCCAATGTACTTTGTTCCTGTACTTCTACGATTTTAAACCATGATCACGCTTTGGCTAATAATTTTGAAACTAAGGATTTCTATTGTCGAAATCATTCTTAATGAATTACCAATTAAAATTTCAATACATACATATTGAAGTCATCATAATACAAAGACAAATAATAATAAAATGAATTTCTTTCCTTAATAATTTTTTACATACACTTCTGCTAAGAAAAAGTAAATTCTATGTCTTCTCCTCTGGCCTGATTTTCATTTATTTGACTTTTTTGGCATTGAATCCAATCTAGGATTCCACAAACTGTCACTTGTCTATTCTCAAGCACACTCACTCTCTTCTTTCCCTCATAATTTACATAAAATAATTTTATACATGATTGAAACCAAATTAGTTTTAGATCCAAGAATCTCTCTTATATCCACAAAAGCCCCAACTAGACCCTCTAACTTAGGACTTTTTAGCTCCTCAATCTATCGCTAATCGAACGGTCCTTCCTTCTCTCTAACCCACTCAATATTCTCGAAATATATCTTAAGGAGATGATTTCATTACAATATTCCTCACATTCATATAATTCTCATAAAATCATTGACTTATACAAATAAATAATGAAATCAATCTTAGGAAACTAACTCCCTTAGTAAATGGTTTGACCCTCTCGGTCAAATGATACAGTAAAAATGAAGAGATTATGCTCCTATATCAATTTCATTTAATGGAAAATTGATAAATTATAAGACACTAATGTTTTTTTCAAAAAAAAAACATTAGGAAAACAACATAATTCTCCACAAATAGTCTTTCTACTCTTAGTCAAAATTCACAACCCTTATATGAATTTTGAGAGCTTCAATTTGATCAAAGAGTAAAAATTTGAAATTTCATTGCCACATTTGGCCCAAAAGTGTAACTCATCTTCATGCATTCACTTGATAGACAACATGAAAGAGAAGAGCCTTCCTAAGGTTGCTTCAAACTCCAGCCAAAACTCCTTGTGGCTTAAGCAATGCTGGTGTGAATATGCCAAGTCTTGTGTGAAATCATTGGGGTATGGAGGAAAAGATAAATTTACAACACATTAATAATATTAAAAAATATTATTACATATAAATTTAAGGAGAAAAATGTAATTTGATATAGAATTAGAGGATAAGATAAAATGGAGATACCATAAAGAGATGATCAACCACAATTTAGAAAATAAAAAATATATCTTTGTTTTAACAAGTTTAAAGGAGAAAATCAACATTGTTAAACTAAAATCAAATTTTAATAAGATCTATAATGAAATAGGACATTGGACAATTCCTAAAAGTTTAGGAGTCAAAACAAATTTTTATCTTTATGACGCTATGAAGAGTTGAAAATGAAAATTACTTTCTTTTAAATATTTTCTATGCACTTACAATAAATCTCAACTTTAAAATGTTTGTCACAATATTAACTAGTTATGACTGAAGATTGTTTTTCTCTTGCATACTTTGTGTTGATTTTGGCTGAGTATTCACAAATCCAAACTTGGTGTAGAGTTCAATGGTCTATCCTCATTATATGGGTTTATGGGATGGGAGTTGTGACGCTTCTTTGAGAGAAAAAGAGTTTGGATTTATTTCTTTTTGAAGGACCGACACTCTTTGCTAGATTTTATCATTAATACCTTTAGATCATCGCTTTTGGGATTCAAAGAAAGAAACTAGGGATTTTTCATTTTCTAGATGAGTAAGTATGCAAAGAGGTTTTTCCCAACTAAAGAAGTGATTCTAGAGAAAAATATTGGTAGGTGATGAATAAATAATCCATGAAAGGTATACAACATTCAGAGAAATGAAGGCATAATTGTTAGTATGCAATTGTTCTTCAAGTTTCCTTTTTTGGAATGGAGTTACTCCATAGTAGGTGATTTTAGTTATTCAGTTGTGCATTGCATTGTATCGGATTCAGGGCTTCTCACATGGAAAGGTGAATCTGACAAAGAAATTATTAGGTGAACTATTTTGGTTTCTATTTAGATGTTCCCTTCGGCATTCTATTGAGAAACAATTTTATGGCTTAGCATTTTTGGGAGGTTTATTTTCTTATATCATATGGATCATTCCAATTCCCAATATTGGCTCTAGGAGAACATCATTCTATAGAATTGTCATTCTTATTTTTATAATTGCCTCCACTTGTCAAAGGCACAAGTAGCCAAAAATTCATCTTTCAACTCTGAAGATTATTTATTGGGACTTTTGGTTGTAATCTATTTTCGGCCCATATGCAGCTCCCTTGTTATTAAACCTATTTTGGGGATCAAACAAGTTCAAAACTTCCATCAGTGAACTTTTTTTACTGCTTGAATTTTGTTGGGACAAAGTGTTGTAGTAGTTTCAGAAGAAAGAATAGTTTGATCTGCCACATTTTTATTTTTTTTCAATTCTTTTTCCATAGGGTGAGCCAAATATGATTGCAATGATATGGTGCATGATTGGGAGCAGAGTTGCACTTTTGTACTAGAGTTGCGTTAACATCCCCAAAATTTAGGTTACCAAAGATTGTTGCTGAAAGGATTCACTTGTTCTACACAATATAACATTGTTTACCATTTCCACCTCCTAGATACGAAAAGCAAAAAAAATGATGATACAAAGTTATCAACTAAGATTTTATTTCTTCCAAATCCTGAGGCTAAAATTTGTTTATTTTCTTGATAATTTATGAAAACAATTTTTCGATAGTGTACCACCCGAGTTGGGTAATTTGAAGGATCTTACTCGCCTTTCGATGCATGGCCTTTGTGATATTCCTCACAACGATTATCCTTATCCTTGGTACAATTGTGCTCGTGGCAATATTTCAGATTTTATCCCTTCTGCAATAGGAAATTGTAGTAATCTCTCTTATCTAGATCTTCATTCAAATATGCTCAAAGGGCACATACCTAAGACCATTACAAGATTGAAGAAGCTTATAGTTATTGTCTGCAATACCAACTATATCATGAGTACCATTCCTCAGGAAATAGCAAAGCTCCAATCCCTTGAATTCTTGTATTTATTTTCAAACAATTTAACTGGACATATTCCAGATAGCATCTTAAAATTTCTTGATTACCTAGCCTTGAGTAGGAATAATATGTCTAGCAATATCCATTCTCATATTAGTGGATTGGCTTCACTAGAATCTTTAACTTCATCAGAAAACAACTTCATCAACTTCATTGGGAACATTCCTAAAGCCATTGGAAATATAAAATATTTGAAGACCATAGATTTTTCTAATAATAATATTAGTGGGAGTCTTCTTAAAATTATAAAAAAACTTAAGCTTCTTTCCATTATAGATATATCAAAAAATTCAATTAGTAGAGTTTTGGGTAATATAAACTTTCCAAATTCTTTACAACATTTTTCAGCTCATTCTAATTTTTTTCTAGAACTTTGCCAACGTCTTTGGCCATGTATGAATTGTTTGATTTAAGGAAAAATAAATTAAAGGGTGACATGACTCAATATATTGGAATTTTTCAAAACTTAAGACTGCTAAGTATTAGTTATAATAATTTCCATGGTGGTCTTCCCCAATCTATTACCAATCTTACCAAGCTACAAGTGTTGGATTTATCCAACAATAAATGGAGGAAAACCTTTTCATCTTGAGAGATTCCTAGGATTTATAATCAATGTTATATTTTCAAACATTAAAGATGATATTAAAGTACCATTTTCCTTTACCAATTGAAGAACTAAATATACTCTCACATATGTGCTTGCTACACATACAATATTGACTTGTCAAGCAATAATTTTACAAGAGGAATGTTTGCAAGCATAGGGAGCCTAAGTAGCTTGAGATTGTTGAATTTATCTGGAAATCAATTGAAGGAATAAATATCTACATCGGTTTGTGAGATATCTACCTTAGAACAATTGGACTTGTCAAAATATAAGTTGATTGGAGAGATTCCTCTAGAGCTCTCTAAATTGTCAAGAGAGCCATTTGAGAAAAGGCAAGAGTAATGGGCGTGGCGTGTAAGAGAAAGTAACGAGACTAAATTGATTGTTCTTTAATTGTAATTCATTATAAATTGGTTTGTAGGTGGAAATAATATGGAATTTAGAAATAAATAATTAAATCTCCGTATTGACCAGGGCGGCGTCAGGACGAAGAAGTCACAAATGACATGTTGTTGGGCCATGGTCTTTGCCGTACCACCAACTAATTTTCAATACAGAGACTATCTTTTCCCGCCTCGCCCAGCCCCCCTTTGCCCAGCCCAGCCCAGCCCAATACAGAGACTATCTTTTCCCAGCACTTTATGTGGTTTTTAATAAATCATACGAAAAAAGGAACAAATTAAGACCAATGGACATCACCAACCAATTTTCCATATGTTTGTCAAATTCATCTTGAATTTGATTTTTGGTTTCTTCTCAATTATTGCGTCAGTCTCCCATCTTCAATTTTTCTATTTGTCATGACTTCTTTATCGTCATTATTATTATGTCCCCTTCAACACGGAGGTTTTATTTTCCTCCTACCTTCTTTATGTCCGTGAATTTGTTGAATTTTCTTTCTTCACCTTCATTTACACGCATTTGTATAGTGTTCAATTATACTTTCCTGGTTTGAAAAAAAATATAAAAAAAAATAAAATGAAAATATTAGTTTTCAAAAAAACTAATAAATTTGTAATTCTATTTCATCATAAAATAATAAATTTATATTTTTTTGTTTTGCAAAAAAGGAACAACCAATTTCAATAAATTTGTAATATATTTTTTTTAAAATAATAACAATTTTATATTTCTTTTAAATTTAATTAGAGAAAGATTGTTTTTATTAGTTAATAATAAATTTGATTTATAGTTGATTGTGTTGAGGTGTTTTATAGTTTTAGAGAGATATTGTCACTTAACATTATATGAAAACAAAAAATAAAAAACTTGTATATATTAAGGAATGGTCATTTTTTTCCATATAATTTTTTATCATTTAATATAAAACAAATTAATACATAACATGGAATTAAATGTTAAAATTTACATTTTAGTCTCTTTAGATACATGATAATTAAAATGAATTAACAGTGATTCAACACAATTAAACCATGACTAAAAAAATAAATTATTAACATCTTCTTAAAATGATTATCTATATTTTTTAAATTTTATTTAATAAAATATTATAAATTATATAAAATAATATGTCATAACTTTAATATAAAAATATTATATATTTTATATATAATTTTAATAATTAATTTTTTAAACCATCACGTTGTTAAAGTTTTAAAACAAAATAATATGGTTTGATGGTAAAATGATGAAAATAATACACTAAAGATTTTTTAACAACATTTCTCTAAGTTATGGACAAAAAATAAATATATATATGCCATCCTAGATTTTCAAATAATTGTATAATTAAAATACATTTTTATATATTTTTGAGGATTAGATTTACAATGTATGACAAAGAAACATTATAAACGTCTCATTTTATCACATTTTATTTTTAAAATAATTATTTAAAAAAAACTTTATAATAAAGGATTACAGAAAATATATGTATATAAAAAACAAGTTTATGTGCTCTAACAGGCTTATCTGTTGGGATTCTTCATGGATAACAGGCTTACCTGGTGGGGTGCTTACTGGGTGGAGGAAGCCCATCTCATTGATTAACTCATATATTCTTGTCTTAGATATATGGATCAAGTTTATGTTTAATGAATTGGGTTAGATCAACTATTATGGCCCAAATTATGACAGGAAATATTTCCAGGAAGTTTTCCTTTCCTTGAATTGTTTAGAAACTGATAGATTGATTATAGATGGTGATACACACATTACCTTCAGTTGATTGGGTACTGTTACTAGTAAGATAGACTAGGAAATTACTTCCAACACAAAATTGAAGGGTGAATCCTAGTGGATTATGCTCCAATCAAGATTAAGTATATTTAGAGGAATAATAGGCTCGATGGTGAAGAAAATTCTAAGAGATTGCACATGTTATTTTTGTCAAAGAATGCTCTAGTTGAATTTCACAAGATTTAGTCTTAGATTGAAATAAGGGGTTGCCCATATCACTCTCCCATTCTTCTTCAAATGAAGAATAAGCAGAACAAGCTAGTAAGTCCATTTAAATTTAAGCCCAAGTTGCTTGGAGGAGGAAGGATTTATAAAGTTGGTCAAAAAATAATGGCAAGGTTTTTATGTAAACTCCAGAGGGTCTTCTAATCATTAATTTGAAGCCTCCTTGAAGAAGGCTTCAAAAGTGATCATAATTGGGCAACAAAAAGCCGTAGGAATTCAAATAAGAAATTTAATGATAATGAAAAGGAGGTATATGAGATATTTGAAAATAATGAATAAATTGTATTTATTGATGAAACATGTAATGAGTTAAAGTACTAGAGGAGAAATACAATAAGTTACCATATTTGAGAATCAAAATCGAGGATGAGGAGTTGCGGCTATATGGTCAGAAAAATGACTCAAAGTTACGAAACATTTCCCTCAATATGCTAATTATAGAAAAAGAGTGATTACTATATGGGAAACGAAAAATGATAGAGGTAACATTATTTCCATATGGGAAATGAATAATAATAGAGGTAATTATATTAGGATTTTTTTTACGGATAATATAGTGGAAATTTTAAAGTTATCCATGTATTTC
This sequence comes from Pinus taeda, assembly GCA_000404065.3. Classification (NCBI taxonomy): domain Eukaryota; kingdom Viridiplantae; phylum Streptophyta; class Pinopsida; order Pinales; family Pinaceae; genus Pinus; species Pinus taeda. The sequence goes on from APFE030072194.1 coordinate 86,546, forward strand.
CCTAGTTTTATCATCAATAATACAATCCAATATTGATCGAGAATTTCTCTAAGGGGAAACTCTCAATTGTATTGGCTTCTTTTAAGAATGATAAAATTGTGTGGCTGAACATGCGAGTAGTTGAAATTTCATTTGGTTCTATGAGCTTGTAGAGGTGGAATTCTTAAGGGTGGCAGAAGACATTCAAAGAAATAGGAATGCTTTAGAAGCCTTAAATTCTACTTTCTTAACTTTAACTCCTAAGAAAGAGAAGCTAAAGTGAATTGATGACTTTAGTCCCATTTCTTTATGCAATTGTGTATATAAGATTATTTCTATAACCTTGGTAAATAAACTTAAAAAAAAACAACTGTTTTGTTATTTTGTTTGTTAGGTAATGTGAGACCTAAGAGGACTAGCATGCCTAATCTGTGGCTTGAGTAGTCGCAACACAGGGGCATCTAAGATGTCAAAATCATCCAAGGATTACACCCAACCTGGGCCACACCAACCCTTAACATGTCTTGTTTTTTTCCCATGGGATTTCGAACCAGCGACCTTTTCACCACAAAGTGCCTTAATAGAACAGCTATCACTATCTACTATATGCCTTGTGGGTTAAAAGCTTTTTCAATTATTATCTCACATAAGAAATTTAATTTGAAGTAGGAAGGAATATTCATAAAGAAATATGGTTATTTTAGAAATGTATTCATACTATAAAAATAAAATGTCAAACAACCAATGTTTTGTAATTGGATTTATCAATGTATGGTAGACCAAGTTGGTTATACATAAGATTAATGCTATTGTAAATTGCTTTCAATTTACTAATGGTTAAATGGATAATAGGGTCTATTAGTATAGTGTCATTTGTAATCCTTATTAATTGATAAACCTCAACATTCATTAAGCCTAATAAAGGGTCCTTCTCTCCTTTATTGTTCTTATTAGTGGCAAAATATTTGAGTAGAGGGCCTATAAGAAGCTAGAAGAAATGAGTGAATTGTTAGTATCGTGATTGAAATAACATTTTTTCTAACTCATTTGTTATTTGTTGATGATAGTTTACCATATAGTAATGGTTCTACAAGGCAAGTGAATAATCTTAAGGATGAAAATTAAATATTTAGAAGTTCGTTATTTGTTACATGTTGTAGAGGCTACAACGACGCTCCAAAACTTTGGCTTGCGTGCAAATTTCAAAGCCTACCTTGGATACTGTGATCAATCATCCTTGGTCACTTATTAGTAACCTGATGATTTCAAGCTCCCCTCCTTGATCCTAAGAGTTGTCCACGTTCTCATCTTTATGCAACATCCGTAATTTTTAGGCATAGGGGTTGTTGTTTTTCATGCAAAGGGAATGTTGTTTTGCTTCAAGGGAATTGTGTGCATATGATTGGTTTTCATCACAAAAACAGGGTTCATTCTCACTTCACGCACTCTTGTCATGACAGTTGTTGCATAAAGAAAAGTATGTCTTATGCATTATGGATGGTCTACATCATGTCACTAAGTGTCCAGGTGCGATCATAGTCAAGTCCTATCAATGTTTACATATGTTTCACTGATCTCACACTTACCCATTTTTCTGAGCAACCTAGCCTCATCTAGCTTCTCAAAACTGTGTGCTTTTCTTTTGCAACCTTCAAACTTCCTCCCTTATCTACTGAAACCCCGCAGTGCGCAGAGACCCCAACTTTCCTTGCCTGCTGAAAACCCGCAGCTCGCAAAGACTCCAGCCAACATTGCTCTCCAAAAATGCATAGAACAGGCAGCCAACACTTCTCTCCAGAAATGCCCAGATCAGTCCGACTGCATTGCACCCAGAAATTGCGCAGAGGTGTCCTCCCAGGACCCCCATCCTGCAACAGTGTCCTGTGCCTCAAAACTACGCAGTGTTGTCTAAGTTTCCCTTTTTATCTTGCATGCAAAAACTACCTAGACAAGCCTCCTAAGGCCTCATTCCGGTAGCAATCACTGTCCACTGAAATTTCGCAGATCTACCTCTCTGTGACTACAGGAAAATGTGACATGCTGAAATCGCTTCCAACGAGTTGAGGAGAAGGACAAAGGAACCATGTAACGGAAAAGATCAGGACTGCATACAAACTCCGTCGGATGGATGATCATCTTGAGGGTAAGTATGGTAAGTAAAGACACCTTTCAAAGTACACCTCTTAATTGAGTTTGCAGGACTACTTGTCATTGTCATATCATCCTGTTCTCAGTAACATGGATGTGCGCAAACGTGAAAAGTCATTTTATGTGTTTCTTCTACATGTCTTGCTTCCTTTTCACTTATTTGACCAATTGTCGTCTTCGACATGTTGATTGCAATGTCATGCTTGTGACCTCGTTCTAGTGATGTTGAAAGTTGTGTTTGAGTTGTGCTCTCTATGTAAACATCTATCACACTCACACACGATGTTGTAAGCTATGTCACACAAGTTTCGCCACATTTGTCCAAATGTCTATCTCAAGTGTCACGCTTGTCACTCGCACCTTTTGATCAGTGATACTAAGTGTATGTTGTCTTGATGGTTCGAGGTGTCTTGTCATCGAGTCATGTTGAGTGTGTGTTCGCAAGGTCATTTTTGCACAAGTTCACTCGCTCACACACTTAGTCATTTTGATGAAACTTTGTCGACGGACCACCACCTAACAGCCAGACCTCCGTTGAGATACACTATGTAGTCTCAGCCCTCTGTGACCATGTACTACTCCCCAAAATTGCGCAGATATTGAGGTTGCCTCCGAGGCAGTTTGCACTACATAATGGGGTCAACCCGACTGAATGTCACCCAGAACAGTGCAGAAGTTTCTCAATAATCCATCTCAATATGCACTGCCTGCAAGCAAATCTATCAACTCTCGAGTTGGTCAACCAAAGAGTTTAACGAGGTAGTGACCCCGGGTCTCACTCCTCCAAAAAATTATGCAAAAGTTGCCAAGCATGCCCACCTCTACTGAGTAAAGAAATTATGAAGACATGTCAGACAGACACCCGCTGCCTCTCACTACATTGTCCTCAAAATTTGTATAGTTCTATCACCTAGTCACCCTATTAGCTAGCTTGCTGTTGCTCCTAAAAACTGTGCAGTTTTCATGGCTGTCTCCCATTTGCACAGCATCCCGCTTAGCCCAGAAAATATGCATGGATGTCTTGTAGGCTAGCCTCCTAGCTCTGCGTAGTTTTGGCCAACGAGCTCCCGGGACCCGCTATTAGCCTTCTTGGAGAATCTACGTAGTTTTCACTGCCAGTGTCCCCTTGCTGCCTGCACTATCTCCCTGGAAAAATTGCGTAGATCTTTCCTCCAGCGAAGCTAGATCCCGCAGATAGTTACTACTGATCCAGACTGCCCATCCTAGCCTCATAGTGACCTCTGTACAATTTTCAATGATAGTGCTCCGAGGCCGCATCCCAGCCTAAAATGTGCTCTACATAGTTTTAGAGCCTTGTCCTCTCTCCAGGTCACCCGCATCTGAAAATGAAAGATAATGCATCATGGTAGACTAGGATATTTTTGTATTTGATGTCATCTCATCATGAGTGATTGCAAATACAGGTACACATATGAGACATGGCACAACGACGAATGGGATGAACAAGGGGCGCATGCTAGGAGACTTGTTCGCGAATGGAAAAACACATGGAGCATGCCAAGTACAAGCGAAGGAGAGACATGCACGTGCAATGTCAAGCGAACACCAAGACCATCAAAGACTCCGCAAAACTTTCCATGTGGAGGTGAAGCTGTGATACACCAAGAGCACATTCATCACTCAACAACATTGCAGCTCGACATGGACTGCTTTGGAGGTAAATCCCCTATGCGGACAGAGGCGATCCCTACTAGCCCAAATGGGGTCTAGCAAAAATCAAACAACGCTAACACGCAGGTTCCTAATTGCAAATCAAAGACCGATGATGAGGGCCTACCTAAATTCCAACGCTAGTACTTGTAGAAGAGTCGTCGCTCTCATTCCTTCGCTCTGGCTGGTCACGATCCCCATGATCCTCGTGAATGGACACCGGCACACGCAAAGAATGACACAAATACAAGCATAAAATCCAAAAGATGCAACTATATATCAGTCAAAAAGGATATAACTCAATCATCATTACAAAGACAATAAGAGTGGAACCATAATGATAGTCGTCTATTATTGATAAACAAAGAAGAATACAACCATAGTTCTGACGTCAAATCCTCCTTTGGCTGGGTGATCAGCAACACATGCCTTGCAAAGCTTGTTGGGAATGGGGAACAAGCCTCTCCCTCCTTGGTTACTTGGACAAGAATCTCCTCACTTTAGATTTAGCCTTATGGGAATGAAGAAGTCTTCTTGTATCATGAACTTCGCAATTCTCAGACTTTGGGACTTAGAACTTGGAACTAGAACTATTCACTAGAACTTCAACTAGCTTGTCAAAGGAAAAAGGACAAGCTTTTATAGATAGAGGAGGAGGAGTTAGGATCATCCACAATATTCATGGGATTGGCTTTATCACTAAGAAGCTTCCATGAGAGGTGGAGAACTACTTCCCTCCTATGGAGATTCGAAGCCAAACTGACCCAACTCATTATAGATTCAGTTCATGAGTGGGTTAGGAAGAACCTTCGTAATTTTGTTTGTTAAAAACTTTACCCAACTAGGCTGGCGTGAGTGCGACTCTGAGACAGAGCGCCAACTGGCGCGCCCTCTTTGGAGGATTTCCCCCATTGGCGCGAGTGATACACAGTGAAACAACGCCAATGGAAAAAGGGCTGTTTTCATGGGTTTTTTGTAGAAGGTGTCTTCAGGGCATATGAAGTTCATGTCTAGGGGAATGCAAGGCAAGTGTTTCTAGGTCATGTCACTTCTCACAGGTCCCATAAAGAGTCCTCCAAGGTGCGGGAGAAGGGGTAACAGGGACAGTGACAAATTACTGTGTAACAAATTCCCCCTAAAGCATGAGGCCTGAGAGAGAGAGGGGTGAAATGCTTTACAAGAACATGGCCAACTGAAAACACTGCTGCCGAAGAACTTGCATGAAGAAGTACAACTGATATCTCAAATACATGATGTATGTGGTATGGGCGCAACCATCCATAACATAGTACATCTGGATCCAAGGTATCGGTGCAGCCATCCAGTAAGGATCGATAAATAGACTCAGGCATGGTCGCAGCCATCCAGTGAATGTGTCATGTAATGATCATAATAATCCACAAAATCGCAACCTGGACCTCAACAGACAAAATCCAGGGTCTTGCGCTCCATCTCGACCCGAACAAAGTACAAGTTCAAGCATGCGAATATGGGAGTCGAAGTCAAACATGCAAGAACATCGTATGATTACCAGTCAATGATGAAAATTGTTAACAGATGCAAGAGGTACCACCAATAATGACAATGGCCCTCAAGGTACTATAGGTATAATCTATGGTGTGCGAATTAGTGAGCTGGTGTCGAACACTCGTAGAATCATTCGATCAGAGGCCAATGATGAAAACCTCGCATCAAACACGAAGAACCTACCATTGAGGAATGCAGGCTCCAAGGCACCTGAAGGGAGTCTCTAAGCCAACTTCCTAGATAATGAGCTGAAGTCGACAGGAAGTGACCTTGATCGAAGGTGGGCCATAATGTTTCCCACATCATCAACACGAGACAGAGAATGATAAGATGTTTTGTGCAAGGTATCAGAGGGAGGTTGAGTATTCTGCATAGGTCAACTTCTCTTGAACATATGGGCGGCACAACAGTGGACTTGGCAGTATTTGACATCAAATGATCAGGGGTCATGGTGACAAGGCAATGAGCAGATGAGAGGTCAAACAGGATAACCCAAACCCACGGAGGCAAGTGAGAAATGAGATGAGATGTCCCCACCCAGACAAGAATGCAGACAAGTGCCATGTTCAAGAGCGACATACTGCCGACACGACAATAATTCTAGTTCCATTTTCCCCACCATTTCTGGCGAGTACCCCAGTTATTTTTATTAACAAGCTTGACGAGGATAGCATATGATTATAAAGCATCATTTCGACAGAATCCAATGTCATCAAGTTTTAACGAGTCTGACAAAGGAAGAACTCGGCATCTTTTCATGTTTAGAGAGTTTGAAAAGACAGTGAAAAAGTAAACTCTAGGGGTGTCCTTTTTCGTAAAGTTGTGTCTCCTGAGCCCGAAAAAAGTATAAAACAATGCTCGAAAGAACCGCCCGATCATTACGATCAAGGAGTACTTTTCATAATTAGTGATTTCGACCTGAAAAAGTAAAAAAGTGATCGAAACCACATCATTTCATAACCGTTAATGAGCCTGAAACGACAAAGGCCCGACGATATTTTCGTCTTTACACGGTTGGAAAAGAGTTTAAAGGCGACCACCTCTTATTTACGTTTAACGAGTCAAGAGGAATAACTCGGCAATCTTTTCATCTTTAAACGGTCAGAAAAGAGCTGAAAGCAGACCTCCATTATTATTCTTTTTAACGAGTCAAAAGGGAAAAAGTACTCGGCAATCTTTTCATATTTTACGAGTTAGAAAAGAGCTTAAAGGTGACTCGTCCTAGAGGGACGAGTGGTATAAAGGGTAGCAACTGTTTCCGACAATGGTGGAACTGCTCAAAACATGCAATGATCAAGAGGTTGGCTAACAAAACCACTCTTAACTGTGGTCCCTCAGGAAAGGAAAACAAGCAAGTGAAAGCATATGATCGGCCAAAGAGATGGTGGCGATGGGATGAAAACAACCAAGGCTCATCTACCAGAATTTAACAGATAAAGACAACAATCACAAGATGTAAAATGTGTATGGCTTCATTTTTACACAAGCTTGAACCATGGAGAACTCTGCTTGGATTTTGTTTCATGTTTACACAAGCTTGAAACAAAAAACTATGCTTGTTATAAGTTTGCATGCCCCCAGCATAATAACACAAAACGAGGTACATGCGCCCCAAGCTTCATTGCATTCAACAAAGTGGATGGAATGAAGGTTCACTTCGAGATCTTGGAAAGACTCGACTAGTATTTTACGAGATCTTAATCAAAAGACTCGATTGGGAAAGGGAGTTGTTTCATTTTTTAATGAGGTTGACACAGTAAAAGAACTATCCTCACAACCCTTGGTTCATTTTTTAACGAGCTTGACACAAGATCAGGAACTATGCTCGACCAGACCGAGTTTCATTTTTTAAAGAGCTTGACATAGGAAAGCGAACTATGCTCCGACCAGACCTAGTTTCATTTTTTAAGGAGCTTGACATAGGAAAGCGAACTATGCTCCGACCAGACCTAGTTTCATTTTTTAAGGAGCTTGACATAGGAAAGTGAACCATGCTCCACATGAACTTCATCATGATGAACAAGAAGTCGTAGCTTCCAAGAGTGTCACTCCCGGTGGAAGGATCACATCTTGGAAGTCAGGACCCAATGCCCTGAGGACACTATGCACGATGGCAGCATCGCTAGATATGGGCACGGGATAAGTAACCACGTAGTTGACCTGCGGTGGGGAAAATACAGTTGGTGGATAAAAACCAGGAGGGGATGACAACTGCGTAGGAGGCACCGGGGGACTAAAGAACGATAATTGGTTGATAGTCACGATCCTCTCATCGTGTGGAAAGCAAACCACAGAGAAAAGTGAAGAAACAAGGGCCCCCATGGTATAAACATAGTCACGACCAAGGAGAAGACTGAAATCTAAAGCACCTTGGGTAACCAGTACATCTATATAGACGATTTTGCCTCCCAAAGTAATAGGGAACTGTGGGAGGATTCCCAACGGTTAACTGGTTCCTCTGTCAAATGCCATCAAATTCTGCGCAACCGACACAAGTTGTGGGCAGCCCAAAGCTTGCCAAGTAGTGGAAGGCATAAGACTAATAGATGCACCCTCATCAAAGACAGTGCCAGGTACTGCCTTATCATAGGCATGTACTGTAATTTGGAAAGGCACATGGGATGGAAGGTGGAAGGCGGTCAAAATGGCTCCAGTCGAAGGAAACGACTGAACTACTTGGTGGGGGAATCGTATGATTTTCCCCCTGCTCCGAAGAAGGACTCTCGGGATCAGCTGGGATATGAGAGTTGTTTTCAGACTCAGGAGAATCTGACGAGACGAGAAGAACATGAGCATGACGCTCTTTCGAAACAGAGTGATCGATGGGAGGTGAACCCAAGTTGACACTCTCTTCGACCAATGGTTGGTCCCGAATAGGCTTAGCATAGCCAGGTTTGGAAAGAGGAGGATGGACAAGAGAAGGATCTAAATCAATCTCTTTGTTGAAAGGGGGAGGATCTGAAGAGAGCCTCTGATAACCAACGAGGAGTTGGGGTAAAGAAGCTGTAAGACTTTCCAAAACAGTGGAAGCTTTATCCATGAGCGGACAAAGGTGAAGGAGATGGTTGCCTTCACATAGCTTACAGGGGAATCGGATCTTCCCGTTCTTCTTACCATTGCCAGTTGGTAGAGTAGCATCGCCATGAGCTTTAGACGACAATGAAGGGCAGGCCGGATCATGAGACCATACTTCTAAGACATTAGGAAGGCCAGGACAATCACGGAGAAGATGGTCTCCCTTGCACAGTTTACAAGGAAACTTAACCTTCCGCAAAGGAGAAAAAGGAGTTCCGACCTGAGCTGTACTTGGGGCAGGAGCTGCACTTTTAGCCTATCGCTTTGGTGACTTCTTCTTCTTCGTCTTCTACTTCTTAGCCACCTGGTTACTTGAATCCAGACTTTCACTAGGCGAAGTATAAGATGAAGACGTAGAAACAGGCGAAGAAGGGGAGAGGTCCACCTTGGAATCAACATGATGTTGTTCAGGTGGAGGAACTGATTGACTAGAAGTTGAGACATTAGGGATCACAGAGGTTGAGCACAACCAAATAGGCAACCCAATAGTTAACCCAGGAAGGGACAACGTTGCCATGTAAGGAGCACCAACATTCCCAAAAGGAGGAAAATGACCAGGATTCCCGTCAGAGGGGATTCCTGGGTTGGTGAACTCTGGAAAAGTTGCCATCAAAACTGAAAATCACACACAGGGCTTGAAAAAGAGTCAAGACACACAATCAAATGGCCAAAAAACAAAATCTAACAGGATATGTGATCGTGGGCGAATAAATTTTAAGACACAAGGACATAACTTGACCTTTTCATCTTTAAAGAGTCGAGAAAAGGACAAAAAGATGACTCTAGTCACCTTCGAATGTTTAATAAGCCTGAAGTGACAAGTGCTCAGGTGAGCCTTTTCTGTTAAGGAGTCCGAAAAGGAGAAAAAGTGACTACTCTAGAGAACTAGGCAAAAGTTTTACCAGACAATCCGTAAAACTGCATATACACCTTGGCAATCGTATGAAAACCAAGGACTTTTCGTACGGCAGTCAATCTTCCCGAATGCTGTGTTCAGTGCATTACGGGTCGTAAGGCAGCAGACATGGCTTCCTGTGGATAAACGATGATAACCTAGTGGGGTCTCCCCATATACTCGACGGTACGTGGGAGCACAAGTCCGTACTAGACCACAATTGAGTCACAAAAGGAGGAATCACCCAACCTTGAGTGGAAACAAAAGTGACTAGGTTTAATGATGCCGGAGCATGTCTCTAGCCTAGACCTCTAAAAAGTGAGCGTTATGTTCCAATGCGTTGTTAGATTTATTCAGTTGATTTTAAAGTTGATCTTGTATTACGTTTCAGTTTTTAGGCCTTACCGTATGTAATCTCTCAAAATTCCCTAAATGAAAACTATATGCCAAAATATGTCATTTCATTCGATGAATGCTAGTTACGAGAGGGTTTGAGAGCTTTCACGCAAACGAAATGATCACAAAACAACAAAGAACTTCCCTAATGCAGCTAATGGAAATTAACAAACTTTTCTGCGAGATCACTAATCACTAATCAAAATGAAAAGTTCTAGTTCTCATTAACTAATACAACGCAAAAGAGATTTTTTCTTTTGTTGATGGCAAAGTGCATTAAACAAACTTTGAGAAATGATGACAAACAAATTCTACTCAATCCAAGCACATTCAGTTCCCTAAATCACAAAGCAAATGTCCAAAGAATTAGAAAAGTCCCAAAGACAACAATGAGCCGTGTAATCTAGGCTCAAAGTGAGACGAAGCGGAATTCAAGTGAAGACAAAGCAAATCACCCAAATAATGCAATAAAACAATTTACAACCACCAAACAAGTGCAAGGGAGTAAACAAAGAGTCAACTGGACCACTAGAAGATGAAAAACAGCTGAGGAAAGCTCGATACACACGGCCACTAGATGCCCTAGGGCTAAAAATGTGAAATCGATGGAAAAAAGCAAACACCCAAAGGGTAATGATCAAAGCCAGTCAAATCACACTCCAACACACTCAAGTAGTCTAAAAAAGGTACCCAGAACAAAAACCAAGCTCAGAGGGCTCACAGACAAGCAAACTTCAAAAGTTCCCAAGCCTGGCGCGACTGTCAGGCTGCAACTAGCGCCTTTCGGGGATTGGCGCGGGTTGTCAATGTGCAACTAGCGCCAACTGGCGCGACTGTAATGCTATAAAAAAGCGCCAACTGAGTTTTCTATGGAAGAATAAAAAACAAACGAGCCGAAGCTAGGCCAACAGTATCCAGGTACACCAAGGGGCAAGAAGCAACACAAGGACTCAACCCAGAAGGCTAATCAAGCAGGAGAAACAAAGAAACAACCAAGAAACAAGGCAAGTTCCAAGCTATTCAGTTCATAAACCAAACCGGAGATGGACTGAAGTGGCGTTGATCTACTTCGCAATAGCGTTTCGAAGGCTATCTGGCCGTACTTCAAGCTCCGTCTAAAGTTTACAAATCAAACAACAAAACAAAACACACAACAAGACAAAAAGCTAACTCCCCAGCGGAGTCGCCAAATTGTTGTGGAGGTAAATCCCCTCTGCAGACAGAGGCAATCCCTACTAGCCCAAATGGGGTCTAGCAACAATCAAACAACGCTAACACGCAGGTTCCTAATTTCAAATCAAAGACCGATGATGAGGGTCTACCTGGCTTCCAACGCTAGTACTTGTAGAAGATTCGTCGCTCCTGTTCCTTCGCTCCGGCTGGTCACGATCCCCATGATCCTCATGAATGGACACCTGCACACGCAAAGAATGACACAAATACAAGCGTAAAATCCAAAATATGCAACTATATATCAGTCAGAAAGGATATAACGCAATCATCATTACAAGGACAATAAGAGTCGAACCATAATGATAGTCGTCTATTATTGATAAACAAAGAAGAATACAACCATAGTTCTGACGTCAAATCCTCCTTTGGCTGGGTGATCAGCAACACATGCCTTGCAAAGCTTGTTGGGAATGGGGAACAAGCCTCTCCCTCCTTGGTTACTTGGACAAGAATCTCCTCACTTTAGATTTAGCCTTATGGGAATGAAGAAGGCTTCTTGTAGCATGAACTTAGCAATTCTCATACTTTGGGACCTAGAACTTGGAACTAGAACTATTCACTAGAACTCCAACTAGCTTGTCAATGGCAAAAGGACAAGCTTTTTTAAATAGAGGAGGAGGAGTTAGGATCATCCACAATATTCATGGGATTGGATTTATCACTAAGAAGCTTCCATGAGAGGTAGAGAACTACTTCCCTTCTATGAAGATTCGAAGCCAAACTGACCCAACTCATTATAGATTCAGTTCATGAGTGGGTTAGGAAGAACCTTCGTAAGTTTGTTTGTTAAAAATTTTACCCAACTGGGCTGGCGCGAGTGCGACTCTGAGACAGAGCGCCAACTGGCGCGCCCTCTTTGGAGGATTTCCCCCATTGGCACGAGTGATACATAGTGAAACCGCGCCAATGGAAAAAGGGTTGTTTTCATGGGTTTTTTGAAGAAGGTGTCTTTAGGGCATATGAAGTTCATGTCTAGGGGAATGCAAGGAAAGTGTTTCCAGGTCATGTCACTTCTCACAGGTCCCGGAACAAGTCCTCCAATGTGCGGGAGAAGGGGTAACAGGGACGGTGACAAATTACTGTGTAACATGGACACTGCCATCAGCATGAACATACCAGCTTTGTCGTGTCGAGTCATGTCATGAGTCATCTTAGCCACATCACTACTATGAGCCATACTATTGTAATCAATGTAATGTAGCATGGAAGTTAAAGAGACCCACATGTAAAGTTTAAGATTCATGTAATTCAAACAGTCATGAGGGAAGTCGAACAATCACAAGGGCCAGTTTCACCCTTGGCTATATATACCCTCATTTGTACATGCACGAGACCTTTCACCTTGGCTCCTCCCACAGCCTTGAGAGTTTGTAATATTTTCTTTGAGGAGCGAGCAGTGGCTCCAATGCACCGCTATTGGGGTTAGTGATGTAATGGTGTACGAATGTGTTTTGGAACTTTTGCTTAATTCAGAAGCTTGTTAACATGCCAGAACATTTTCACACATGTATTGTATTTGTTTGTAAGACTATTCTTTGGACACTTGTAATGCATGTTGCTTTAACCTATATTAAGACAGTTGAACTATTTCGTTTGTTCAATATATATGCTATTGGAAATGTGTTGTATTAGTTGTTAACATTGTCTCGCCCATGTAGGATATCCCGCCAGACACTGGACAGATTCATTCTTGTAAACTTGTTATAACGTCTATCACACTCATGTGGACTATTCTGCTAGGTGTTGTATGTGCTATCTGTTCGCCTTGTTTTTGTGATTTCCGCATCCGTGTGGACTAATTTATCGAAAGCTGCACATGTCCTATTGTTTTTTTTGTCTCTAGCAGAGTTGGGACTATTCCCTTTCAACCTAAGACTCACTTCTACCCTCTCCCTCTGCAGTGAAAGAACTTTAACACAAGTGGCACTAAGCACTCACAAGGCACGTGAACCTCACTGTTCGAAGACAAAGTAAACACCTCTCATGTGCTGAAAAGCAAGAGCTAAGGAAAATATTTAAGGTAATGGCATCCAAGCCATCATACTGGATGGGACTCCTACACCAAACGGTGTGAGGTATATTTGGGACTTCATATCGGGGAGATCCCCTGAATGTTGGAGGGTCCAGCACCGTCAAAATTTATGGTGCTAGAAGGAGGTCCAGATGACAAGCTGAGTCCTCACATCATATTTTGAATATTCACACATCTATCATGGATATCATTGTAGTCCACCCTCTATAATTTCTGTTTGATGCACATTCCTTTGAAATCACGAAGGAGTTTTTTTATCACTTATTTTAACTCACATATGATGGTGAAGGCGAAGTGGCCCGCTTGAGCACTCTCATGACTTCCTTTCATTCTTGGAGGATGCAGAAGAGTTTGATGAAGTTGAGGTCAACATGTTGCTTGCAACCACACTTCTCGAATCCCCACAACGATGGTGTCACAACTTGCCTCACAATTGCATGCACTCATTTAAATAGTACAATGATCTAATCGAATATGTTTTCCATCATTTCGATCCTAAAGATTTTGACAAGAAAATGTTAAAACCATGGATGGCCCCGCATGAATAACATATGGATTTTGGTCAGCGCTTCCATTTACTCTAGTTTGAAGCTCTGAAAAACTAGATGAAATTCCAATATGTCATGGACAGATTTGAATATTGCCTTACCAAATCACTTTGTCCCAAAATGAAAATAAAGTTCAAACCTCGCTCAACATACTTTGGTGATGGAGCTGCAAAAACACAAGCAAACATAGCTGCTATCACAAGTGACTGTCTGCCCCCCCCCCCCCCCTCCCTTGATCAACCACAATTTAGAAAATAAAAAATATATCTTTGTTTTAACAAGTTTAAAGGAGAAAATCAACATTGTTAAACTAAAATCAAACTTTAATAAGATCTATAGTGAAAAAGGACAATAGACAATTCCTAAAATGTTAGGAGTCAAAACAATTTTTTATCTTTATGACACTATAAAGAGTTGAAAATGAAAATTACTTTCTTTTAATTATTTTCTGTGCACTTAGAATAAATCTCAACTTTAAAATGTTTGTCACAATATTAACTAGTTATGACTGAAGATTGTTTTTCTCTTGCATACTTTGTGTTGATTTTGGTTGGGTTTTCACAAATTCAAACTTGGTGTAGAGTTCAATGGTCTATCCTCGTTATATGGGTTTATGGGATGGGAGTTGTGATGCTTCTTTGAGCAAAAAAGAGTTTGGATTTATTTCTCTTTGAAGGACCAAAACTCTTTGCTGGATTTTATCGTTAATACCTTTAGATCATCGCTTTTGGGATTCAAAGAAAGAAACTAGAGATTTTTCATTTTCTAGATGAGTAAGTATGCAAAGAGGGTTTTCCCAACTAGAGAAGTGATTCTAGAGAAAAATCTTGGTAGGTGATGAATAAATAATCCACGAAAGGTATACAATGTTCAGAGAAATGAAGTTATAATGGTTAGTATGCAATTTTTCTTTAAGTTTCCTTTTTTGGAATGGAGTTACTCCATAGTAGGTGATTTTAGTTATTCAGTTGTGCATTGCATTGTATCGGCTTTAGGGCCTCTCACATGGCTTCGGCATTCTATTGAGAAACAATGTTATGGCTTTGCATTTTTGCGAGGTTTAAATTCTTATATCATATGGATCATTCCAATTCCCAATATTGGCTCTAGAAGAACATCATTCTATAGAATTGTCATTCTTATTTTTATAATTGCCTCCACTTGTCAAAGGCACAAGTAGCTAAAATTTCATCTTTCAACTCTGAACTTATTTATTGGGACTTTTGGTTGTAATCTATTTTCGGCTCATATGCAGTTCCCTTGTTATTAAAACTATTTTGGGGATCAAACAAGTTCAGAACTTCCATCAGTGAACTCTTTTTGCTGCTTGAATTTTGTTGGAACAAAGTGTTGTAGTAGTTTCAGAAGAAAGAATAGTTTGACCTACCACATTTTTATTTTTATTTAATTCTTTTTCCATAGGGTGAGCCCAATATGATTGCAATGATATGGTGCATGATTGGGAGCAGTGTTGCAGTTTTGTACTAGAGTTGCATTAACATTCCCAAAATTTAGGTTACCAAATATTGTTGCTGAAAGGATTCACTTGTTCTGCACATTATAACATTGTTTACCATTTCCGCCTCCTAGATACAAAAAGAAAAAAAATGATGATACAAAGTTATCAACCAAGATTTTATTTCTTCCAAATCCTGAGGCTAAAATTTGTTTATTTTCTTGATAATTTATGAAAACAATTTTTCGACAGTGTACCACCCGAGTTGGGTAATTTGAAGGAGCTTACTCGCCTTTCGATGCATGGCCTTTGTGATATTCCTCACAACGATTATCCTTATCCTTAGTACAATTATGCCCGTGGCAATATTTCAGGTTTTATCCCTTCCACAATAGGAAATTATAGTAATCTATCTTATCTAGATCTTCATTCAAATACGCTCAAAGGGCCCATACCTAAGAACATTACAATATTGAAGAAGCTTATAGTTCCTGCCCGCAATACCAACCAGATCACGAGTACCATTCCTCAGAAAATAGGAAAGCTCCAATCCCTTGAATTCTTGTATTTATTTTCAAACAACTTAACTGGACATATTCCAGATAGCATCTTAAATTTCTTGATTACCTAGCCTTGAGTAGGAATAATATGTTTGGCAATATCCCTTCTCATATTAGTGGATTGGCTTCACTAGAATCTTTGACTTTATCAGAAAACAACTTCACTGGGAACATTCCTAAAGCCATCAAAAATATAAAATATTTGAAGACCATAGATTTGTCTAATAATAATATGAGTGGGAGTCTTCTTAAAATTATAAAAAAACTCAAGTTTCTTTCCATTATAGATATATCAAAAAATTCAATTAGTAGAGTTTTGGGTAATATAAACTTTCCAAATTCTTTATAACATTTTTCAGCTCATTCTAATATTTTTTATAGAACTTTGCCAACGTCTTTGGCCATGTGTGAATTGTTCGATTTAAGGAAAAATGAATTAAAGGGTGAGATGCATCAATATATTGGAATTTTTCAAAACTTAAGAGTGCTAAGTATTAGTTATAATAATTTCCATGGTGGCCTTCCCCAATCTATTACCAATATTACCAAGCTACAAGTGTTGGATTTATCCAACAATAAATGGAGGAATACCTTTTCACCTTGAGAGATTCCAGGTATTTATAATCAATGTTATATTTTCAAACATTAAAGATGATATTAAAGTACCATTTTCCTTTATCAATTAAAGAACTAAATATACTTTCAGATATGTGCTTGCTACAAATACAATAGTTGACTTGTTAAGCAATAATTTTACAAGTGGAATGTTTGCAAGCATAGGGAGCCTAAGTAGCTTGAGATTGTTGAATTTATCTGGAAGTCAATTGAAGGGATAAATATATGCATCGGTTTGTGAGATATCTACCTTAGAACAATTGGACTTGTCAAAATATAAGTTGATTGGAGAGATTCCTCAAGAGCTCTCTAAATTCTGTGTCTTCTCCTCTGGCCTGATTTTCACTTATTTGACCTTTTTGGCATTTAATCTGATCTAAGCTTCCACAACCTCTCACTTGTCTATTCTCAAGCACACTCACTCTCTTCTTTCCCTCTTAATTTACATAAAATAATTTTATACATGATTGAAACGAAATTAGTTTTAGATCCAAGAATCTCTCATATATCCACAAAAGCCTCAACTAGACCCTCTAACTTAGGACCTTTTAGCTCCTCAATCTATCACTAATTGAACGGTCCTTCATTCTCTCTAACCCACTCAATATTCTCAAAATCTCTCTTAAGGAGAAGATTTCATTACAATATTCCTCACATCCATATAATTCTCATAAAAGCATTGGTTTATACAAAATAAAGAATGAAATCAATCTTAGGAAACCAAATCCCTTGGTAAATGGTTTGACCCTCTTGGTTAAATGACACAACAAAAATGACATCCATATAATTCTCATAAAAGCATTGATTTATACAAAATAAAGAATGAAATCAATTTTAGGAAACCAACTCTCTTGGTAAATGGTTTGACTCTCTTGGTTAAATGACACAATGAAAATGAAGAGCTTATGCTCGTGCATCAATTTCATTTAATGGAAAATACACTAATTTTCTTTGTAAAAACAATCATTAGGAAAACAACATAATTCTCCACAAAGTGTTTTTTAAGTCAAATCAAAATTCACAACCCTTATATGAATTTTGAGAGATTCAATTCGATAAAAGAGTAAAAGTTTGAATTTTGATGACCACATTTGGCCCAAAAGTATAACCCATCTTCATGCATTGACCTGATAGACAACATGGAAGAGAAGAGTATTCCTAATGTTGCTTCAAACTCCAACCAAAACTCCTTGTGGCTTAAACAAGGTTGGCATTAAGATGGCAAGTCTTGTATGAAATCATTAGGGTATGAAGGAAGAGATAAATTTACAATATTTTAATAATATTATAAAATATCATTACATGTAAATTTAAGGAGAAAAATGTAATTTGATATAAAATTAGAAGATAAGAGAAAATTAAGATACCATGAAGAGATGATCAACCATAATTTAGTAAATAAAAAATATATCTTTGTGTTAACAATTTTAACAAAGAAAATCAACTTTATTAAAGCTTTAATAAGATCTATAGTGAACCAAGATATTGAACAATTCCTAAAATGTTAAGAGTCAAAACAAATTTTTATATTTATGACACTATAGAAAGTTGAAAATAAAAATTACTTTCTTTTTAATATTTTTTTTACAGTTACAATAAATCTCAACTTTAAAATATTTATAACAATATTAAAATTATGATAATTTAATTATCTTAAACTTTTCCAAATACACCCAACCAAAAAAATCTATAAACAAATTTTCCCATTTTCTTTTAATTTGTATTCTTTAATAAACATACCGTCAACAACATTCCTATAAAGCAGAGGGTTACTAACCTGAAAAAACCATTAATAGGAACCCAGGTGGTCGTGGAGTGTGTTCAAATGGCCGGGTGGGAGCCATTTGAGAAAAGGCAAGAGCAATGGGCGTGGCGTGTAAGTGAATGTAACAAGACTAAATTCTTGCCCATTGATTGTAATTCATTATAAAGTGGTTTGTACATGGAAATAATATGGAATTTAGAAAGAAATAATTAAATTTCCGTATTGACCGGGGCCGTGTCAGGACGAAGAAGTCGCAAATGACGTGTTGGCCATGGTCTTTGCCATACCACGAATTAATTTTCAATAATAACTCCTCATATCCTGCCTCACCTAATATGGAGACCATCTTTACGAAAATAAAAATTAAATCTCCGTATTGACCGGGGCAGGACAAAGAAGTCGCAAATGACGTGTTGAGGCATGATATTTGTTGTACAACGAATTTATTTTCAATAAATTTGTTTCAAAACCAATTTTATGAGTTGCAACTTGCAATACCTCCTCATATACGGAGGCTATCATCCGGAGCAGGAGAGTATCTTTTCTTGCCCAGTTTATGTGGTTCTTAATAAATCATACAAAAAAAAACAAATTAAGACCAATGGGCATCATCAACCAATTTTCCATAGGTTTGTTAAATTCATCTTGAATTTGATTTCTTGTTTCTTCTCAATTATTGCGTCACTCACTCATCTTCAATTTTTCTCTATGTCATGGCTTCTTTATCGTCATTATTATTATGTCCCCTTCAACACGGAGGTTTTATTTTTCTCCTACCTGTTGGTCACTTTAATTGCTTATTAATTCAAACAACCAAGTGCTACATAAATTGTCAACCCATGGAAGTCTGTTTATTTCAAAGGAAACTACGTACTATATGTACTCAATCTTAAAAGCAACAAAAGTTGTAGTAAAAACTAATCACACCTTGCTTTAAACAAACTAAAGTTTCTCTTTGAGTTACAGCAAAAACAATCTATTGCAAACAGCTACCAAGGAATGCTTAATTTCATTAAAGAAGTAATCTAATGAAAAAGAGTCAATATGCAAAGGAAAGCACTAGCTATGCTGTAACAGAGAATAGGACCCTATTCCCAGAGCGAGAATCTTCAGCACCTGTTTCTGATTACCAAGCTGCCAACTCACTCTGTAAACTCAATTGACAATGCAACACTCATGAACTAACTGTGGATAAAATAAATAATGCAGCAACCAATTGGAAAGAAAACAGAGTTTCAACGATAATATTTAGTAAACAGTGTTGTTAACAAGGCATGGATAAAAGACACACGTAACACACTGCAGAAATATAATGGGTGAATCTTGTGATGAAGGTGGACCCTGTCCTTCTCATAAGATTCCCCAGGAGACAAGAACTAGAAAGAAATGTTCAGAGCAAGATTTTATTCATCCATCAATATGTCATGTTACAGAAGAAAAAGATTCCAGTTCTGTTCCTTCAACTAAAAACCTTTTCCCGCAGTCTGTTCATCCCCTCTAATGTAGGTGTCTCATCTTTTTAAAGATGAGACATCTATTACAACAGATTACATTGTAAGTCCTATTTTAACCCTTTATACAAAAATAGGGAAATCAGTTTTCCATTAAAAAAACGTTGTTACAGTGATGTTGTCTTTAGATCATGGTCGTTACATCCAGTGTAGCAGCTCCTTCGGTGATCTTCTTCTGTTGCCGTCAAATCTAGAATGCAAATCACAACTGTTTCAGCCATGAGATTTGCGCGTCGTTTTTACTGTTTCAGCAACTGTAGAAGTAATCTTGTAATCTCCAGGCATTTTCAGCAACGTGGACTGCACATCGTTCTTTAACTATTCAACAACTATCAATTCAATGGTTAACTATGAAGATAGCGTAATTATATGTAAAATAATTAAACGTATAGTGATGAGAAAAATTATTGTGTACCTTTGGAACAATTGGGTTAAAACAATAACAAGGACTTTAAATATAGGTTGAAAATGGATGACATCCTAGCAAAATGTATGGTCAAAAAGAGTCAATATGAGGTCCTAACACCTACCTTCTTTATTCCGTCAATTTGTTGAATTTTCTTTCTTCACCTTCATTTACATGCATTTGTATAGTGTTCAATTATACTTTCCTGGTTTGAAAACAAAAAAAAAAATTAATTGAAAATATTAGTTTTAAAAAAAAACTAATAAATTTGTAATTCATTTCATCGTAAAATAATAAATTTATATTTTTTTGTTTTGCAAAAAAGGAACAACCAATTTTCAAAAATTTCAATATATATTTTTTTTAAATAATAACAATTTTATATTTCTTTTAAATTTAATTAGAGAAAGATTGTTTTTATTAGTTAATAATAAATTTGATTTATAGTTGATTGTGTTGAGGTGTTTTATAGTTTTAGAGAGATATTGTCACTTAACATTATATGAAAACAAAAAATAAAAAACTTGTATATATTAAGGAATGGTCATTTTTTTCCATATAATTTTTTATCATTTAATATAAAACAAATTAATACATAACATGGAATTAAATGTTAAAATTTACATTTTAGTCTCTTTAGATACATGATAATTAAAATGAATTAACAGTGATTCAACACAATTAACCATGACTAAAAAAATAAATTATTAATGTTTTCTTAAAATGATTATCTATATTTTTTGTAAATTTTATTTAATAAAAATATTATAATTATATAAAATAATATGTCATAACTTTAATATAAAAATATATATAATTTTATATATAATTTTATAAATTATCTTTTTAACCAGGTTAAAGTATTAAAATAAAATCATATGGTTTGAGGGTAAAAGTTGAAAATAATACACTAAAGATTTTTTAACAACATTTCTCTAAGTTATGGACACAAAAAATATATATGCCATCTTAGATTTCAAATAATTGGATAATTAAAATACATTTTTATATATTTTTGAGGATTAGATGAACAATGTATGACAAAGAAACATTATAAATGTCTCATTTTATCACATTTTATTTTTAAAATAATTATTTAAAAAAACTTTATAATAAAGGATTAGAGAAAATATATGTATTTAAAAAACAGGCTTATCTGTTGGGGTTCTTCATGGATAACAGGTTATCTAGTGGGGTGCTTACTGGGTGGAAGAAGCCCATCCCATTGATTAACTCATATATTCTTGTCTTAGGTATATGGATCAAGTTTGTGTTTAATGAATTGGGTTTTATAAACTATTATGGCCCAAATTATGAGAGGCAATATTTCCAGGAAGTTTTCCTTTCCTTGAATTGTTTAGAAACTGATAGATTGATTATAGATGGTGATACAAACATTACCTTCAGTTGATTGGGTACTATTACTAGATAAGATAAACTAGGAAATTACTTCCAACACAAAATTGAAGGGTGAATCCTAGTGGATTATGCTCCAATCAAGATTAAGCATATTTAGAGGAATAATAGGCTCGATGCTGAAGAAAATTCTAAGAGATTGCACATGTTATTTTTGTCAAAGAATACTCTAGTTGAATTTCACAAGATTTAGTCTTAGATTGAAACAAGGGGTTGCCCATATCACTCTCCCATTCTTCTTCAAATGAAGAATAAACAGAACAAGCTAGTAAGTCCATTTAAATTTAAGCCCAAGTTGTTTGGAGGAGGAAGGGTTTATAAAGTTGGTAAAAAAATAATGGCAAGATTTTTATGTAAACTCTAGAGAGTCTTCTAATCATTAATTTGAAGCCTCCTTGAAGAAGGCTTCAAAAGTGGTCATAATTGGGCAACAAAAAGCCATAGGAATTCAAATAAGAAATTTAATGATAATGAAAGGGAGGTATATGAGATATTTGAAAATAATGAATAAATTGTATTTATTGATGAAACAGGTAATGAGTTAAAGTACTAGAGGAGAAATACAATAAGTTACCATATTTGAGAGAATCAAAATCGAGGATGAGGAGTTGTGGCTATATGGTCAAAAAAATGACTCAAACTTACAAAACATTTCCATCAATATGCTAATTATAGAAAAGGAGTGATTACTATATGGGAAATGAAAAATGATAGAGGTAACGTTATTTCCATATGGGAAATGAATAATAATAGAGGTAATTATATTAGGATTTTTTTTAGGGATAATATAGTGGAAATTTTAAGGTTATTCATGTATTTCCCTAGTTTTATCATTAATAAGACAATCCAATAATGATTGAGAATTTCTCTAAGGGGAAACTCTCAATTGTGTTGGCTTCTTTTAAGAATGATAAAATTGTGTGGTTGAACATGTGATTAGTTGAAATTTCATTTGGTTCTATGAGCTTGTAGAGGTGGAATTCTTAAGGGTGGCAGAAGACATTCAAAGAAATAGGAATGCTTTAGAAGCCTTAAATTCTACTTTATTAACTTTAATTCCTAAGTAAGAGAAGCTAAAGTGAATTGATGACTTTAGTCCCATTTCTTTATGCAATTGTGTATATAAGATTATTGCTATAACCTTGGTAAATAAACTTAAAAAAAAAACAACTATTTTGTTATTTTGTTTGTTAGGTAATGTGAGACCTAAGAGGACTAGCGTGCCTAACCTGTGGCTTGAGTAGTCGCAACCCAGGGGCATCTAAGCTGTCAAAATCACCCAAGGATTACACCCAACCTAAGCCACACCAACCCTTAACATGTCTTGATTTTTTCCCATGGAATTTAGAACCAGTGGCCTTTTTACCACAAAGTGCTTTAATAGAACACCCTATCACTATCTATTATATGCCTCGTGGGCTAAAAGTTTTTTCAACTATTATCTCACATAAGAAATTTAATTTGAAGCAAGAAGGAATATTCATAAAGAAATATGGTTATTTTAGAAATGTATTCATACTATAAAAATAAAATGTCAAACAACCAATGTTGTGTAATTGGATTTATCAAAGATGTATGGTAGACAAAGTTGGTTATATTTAAGATTAATGCTATTGTAAATTGCTTCCAATCTACTAATGGTTAAATGGATAATAGGGTCTATTAGTATAATGTCATTTGTAATCCTTATTAATTGATAAACCTCAACATTCATTAAGCCTAATAAAGGGTTAATATAAGAGTACTCCTTCTCTCCTTTATTGCTCTTATTAGTGGCAAAATATTTGAGTAGAGGGCCCATATGAAGCTAGAATAAATGAGTGAATTGTTGTTATCGTGATTGAAATAACAATTTTTCTAACTCATTTGTTATTTGCTGATGATAATTTACCATATAGTAATGCTTCTACAAGACAAGTGAATAATCTTAAGGATGAAAATTAAATATTTAGAAGTAAGTTCTTTGTTACATGTTGTAGAGGCTACAACCACCCTCCAAAATTTTGGCTTGCATGCAAATTTCAAAGCCTACCTTGGATACTGCGATTGATCACCCTTGGTCACTTATTAGTAAACTGATGATTTCAAGCTCCCCTCCTTGATCCAAAGAGTTGTCCACGTTCTCATCTTTATGCAACACTCGTAATTTGCAGGCATAGGGGTTGTTGCTTTTCATGCAAAGGGAATGTTGTTTTGCTTCAAGGGAATTGTGTGCATATGAGTGGTTTTCATCACATAAACAGGGTTCATTCTCACTTCATGCACTCTTGTCATGACAGTTGTTGCATAAAGAAATGTATGTCTTATGCATTATTGATGGTCTACGTCATGTCACTAAGTGTCCAGGTGCAATCATGGTCAAGTCCTATCAATGTTTACATATGTTTCACTGGTCTCACACTTACCCATTTTTCCGAGCAACTTAGCCTCATCTAGCTTCTCGAAACTGCGTGATTTTCTTTTGCAGCCTTCAAGATTCCTCGCTTGTCTACTGAAACCCCGCAGTGCACAGAGACCCCAACTTTCCTTGCCTGCTGAAACTCCGCAGCTCGCAGAGACCCCAGCCAGAATTGCTCTCCAAAAATGCATAGAGCAGTCAGGCAGCCAACACTTCTCTCCAGAAATGAGCAGATCAGTTTGACTGCACTGCACCCAGAAATTGTGCAAAGGTGTCCTCCCAAGACCCCCATCCTGCAACAGTGTCCTGTGCCTCAAAACTACGCAATGTTGTCTAAGTTTCCCTTTCTATCTTGCATGCAAAAACTGCGTAGACGAGCCTCCCAAGGCCTCATTCCGGCAGCAGTCACTGTCCACTGAAATTTCACATATCTACCTCTCTATGACTATAGGAAAAGGTGACATGTTGAAATCGCTTCCAAGGAGTTGAGGAGAAGGACCAAGGAACCAAGTAATGGAAAAGATCAGGACCGCATGGAAAATCCGTCGAATGCATGATCATCTTGAGGGTAAGTATGGTAAGTAAAGAAAACCTTTCAAAGTACACCTCTTAGTTGAGTTTGCAGGACTACTTGTCATTGTCATATCATCCTGTCCTCAGTAACATGGATGTGCGCAAACATGAAATGTCATTTTATGTGTTTCTTCTACATGTCTTGCTTCCTTTTCACTTGTTTAACTAATTGTCATCTTCGACATGTTGATTGCTATGTCATGCTTATGACCTCGTTCTAGTGATGTTGAAAGTTGTATTTGAGTTGTTCTCTCTATGTAAACATCTATCACACTCACACACGATGTGGTAAGCTCTGTCACACAAGTTTCATCACGTTTGTTCGAATGTCTATCTCAAGTGTCACGCTTGTCACTCACACCTGTCGATCAGTGATAGTAAGTGTATGTTGTCTTGATGGTTCGAGGTGTCTTGTCGTTGAGTCATGTTGAGTGCGTGTTCGCAAGGTCATGTGTGCACAAGTTCACTCCCTCACACACTTAGTCATTTTGATGAAACGTTGTCGACGAACCACCCCCTAATAGCCAGACCTCCGTTGAGCTACACTATGCAGTCTCAACTCTCAGTGATCATGTACTACTGCCCAAAATTACGCAGATATTGAGGTTGCCTCCCAGGCAGTCTGCACTACATAATGAGGTCAACCCGATTGACTGTCACCTATAACAGTGCAAAAGTTTCTTAATAATCCATCTCAACATGCGCTGCTTGCAAGCAAATCTATCAACTCTCGAGTTGGTGAACCGAAGAGTTTGACTAGGTAGTGACCCCGGGTCTCACTCCTCCAAAAACTTGTGTAGAAGCTGCCAAGCATGCCCACCTCTGCTGACTAAAGAAATTGTGAAGACATGTCAGATAGACACCTGCTGCCTCTCACTGCATTATCCTCGAAATTTGTACAGTTTCGTCACCCAGTCACCCTATCAGCTAGCCTGTTGCTGCTCTTGAAAACTGTGTAGTTTTCATGGGTTGTCCCCCATTTGCACTACATCCCACTCAGCCTAGAAAATATGCATGGATGTCCTGCAAGCTAGCCTCCCAGCGCTGCGCAGTTTTGGCCAGCAAGCTCCTGCAACCTGCTGTTAGCCTTCTTGGAGAATCTACACAGTTTTCACTGCTAGTGTCCCCCGATTTCCTGCACTATCTCCCTTGAAAAATTACGCAGATCTTTCCTCTAGTGAAGCTAGATCCCGCAGATAGTTACTGTTGATCCGGACTACCCATCCTAGCCTCATAGTTACCTCTATGCAATTTTCAATGACAGTGCTCCGAGGCCGCATCCCAACCTAAAATGTGCTCTACACAGTTTTAGAGCCTTGTCCTCTCTCCTAGTCACCCACATCCAAAAATGAAAGATAATGCATCATGGTAGACTAGGATATTTTTGTATTTGATGTCATATCGTCATGAGTGATTGCAGATACAGGTACATGTATGAGACATAGCGTGACGACGAACGGGATGAACAAGGGCCGCATGCTAGGAGACTTGTTTGCGAACTGAAAAACACATGGAGCATGCCAAGTACAAGCGAAGGAGAGACATGCATGTGCAACATCAAGAGAACACCAACACCATCAAAGACTCTGCATACCTTTCCATGTGGAGGTGAAGCTATCATACACCAAGAGCACATTCATCACTCAACAACATTGCAGCTCGACATGGACACTGCCATCAGCATGAACATACCAGCTTTGTCATGTTGAGTCATGTCATGAGTCATCTCAACCACATCACTACTGTGATCCATACTATTGTAATCAATGTAATGTAACGTGGAAGTTAAAGAGACCCACATGTAAAGTTTAAGAGTCATGTAATTCAAACAGTCATGAGGGAAGTCGAATAGTCATAAGGGCCAATTTCACCCTTGGCTATATATACCCTCATTTGTACATGCACGAGACCTTTCTCCTTGGCTCCTCCCACATAGCCTTGAGAGTTTGTAATATTTTCTTTGAGGAGCGAGCAGTGGCTCCAATGCACTGCTATTGGGGGTAGTGATGTAATGGTGTACGAATGTGTTTTGGAGCTTTCGCTTAATTCAGAAGCTTGTTAACATGCCAGAAAATTTTCACACATGTATTGTATTTGTTTGTAAGACTATTCTTTGGACACTTGTAATGCATGTTCCTTTAACCTATATTAAGACAGTTGAACTATTTCGTTTGTTCAATATATATGCTATTGGAAATGTGTTGTATTAGTAGTTAAGGTTGTCTTGCCCATGTAGGATATCCCATCGGACACTGACAGATTCATTCTTGTAAACTTGTTATAACATCTATCACACTCATGTGGACTATTCTGCTAGGTGTTGTATGTGCTATCCGTTCACCTTGTTTTTGTGATTGCCACATCCATGTGGACTACTCTGTCAAAAGTTGCACATGTCCTGTTGTTTTTTTTGTCTCTAGTAGAGTTGGAACTATTCCCTTTCAACCTGAGACTCACTTCTACCCTCTTCCTCTACAATGAAAGAACTTTAACACAAGTGGCACTAAGCACTCACAAGGCACGTGAACCTCATTGTTCGAAGACAAAGTAAAAACCTCTCATGTGCTGACAAGCAAGAGCTAAGGAAAATCTTTAAGGTAATGGAAACTGAGCCATCATATTGGATGGGACTCCTACACCAAACAGTGTGAGGTATATTTGGGACTTCATATCGGGGAGATCCCCTGAATGTTGGAGGGTCCAGCACCGTCAAAATTTATGGTACTAGAAGGAGGGCCAGATGACAAGCTGAGTCCTCACATCATATTTTGCATATTCACGCATCTATCATAGATATCATTGTTGTCCACCCTCTACAATGTCTATCATATGCACATTCCTTTGAAATCACGAAGGAGTTTTTTTATCACTTATTTGAACTCACGTATGATGGTGAAGGTGAAGTGGCCTCGCTTGAGCACTTACATGACTTCATTTCATTCTTGGAGGATGCAGAAGAGTTTGATGAAGTTGAGGTCAACATGTTGCTTGTAACCACACTTCTCGAATCCCCACAACGATGGTGCTGCAACTTGCCTCACAATTGCGTGCACTCATTTAAATAGTACAATGATCTAATCGAATATGTTTTCCATCATTTTGATCCTAAATATTTTGACAAGAAAATGTTAAAACCATGGAAGGCCCCGCATGAATAGCCTATGGATTTTTGTCAGCGCTTCCATTTACTCCAATTTGAAGCTCTGAAAAACTAGATCAAATTCCAATATGTCATGGATAGATTTGAATATTGCCTTACCAAATCACTCTGTCCCAAAATGAAAATAAAGTTCAAACCTCTCTCAACATACTTCGGTGATGGAGCTAAAAAAACACAAGCAAACAGAGTTGCTGTCACAAGTGACTTTCCGCCTCCCCCTCATCAAATAGCTCCACCCCCATAGAGTGATGTGGGAGAACATGCACACACATCTGTTCAACTATCACATCCTCCCACCCTCACTACTCTTAATTTTTGTGCAAATTTGGTTGAGAAGCCCATGGGTTGTTGTTGGAATTATGATACATATGTTGTACTTGATGGCAACCCACTCATCTCAGATGATAAATTATAGTGCAGCAAAGTTCACGCACTTTTATGCAGAGAAAAGTTTATTTAATGTGGAGAAAATTTCACGGAATTTTATGCAGAGAAAAGTTTATTTCATGTAGAGAAAAGTTCACGGAATTTTATGCAGAGAAAAGTTTATTTCATGTAGAGAAAAGTTCACGAATTCTATGCAGAGAAAAGTTTATTTCATGTAGAGAAAAGTTCACAGAATTTATGCAGAGAAAATTTTATTTCATGTGGAGAAAAGTTCACGGAATTTTATGCAGAGAAAAGTTTATTTCATGTGGAGAAAAGTTCACGCACTTTCATGGTTGGTTCATGGTATTAGTCCGACAGTTTTGATCCTATGGTTTTGGTCCGTGGTATTGCATCCAAAAGTGTTGATCCCAATGGGTTCATGGTATTGTGTTATTATGGTTTTGGACCGTGGTATTGTGAAAGGCATAAGACTATAAAAGGGGAAGGAGATCATTTGGCAAAGCATCATCTGAATTATTGAATATCTGATAAAGTGCTAGATCTGGAATACTTTGATTGGGTTATGGTGCAGATCTGGATCTGAGCTAAAGAGGGATCTCACTGGTTGATGGAGAACAAGATCTAAGGATAGATCGGGATCAAATGGTTTGAAATGAACTATCTCTATATATTTGATTATGCTTATTCTAGATCTGTATACTGACGCTTGTAATGATCTGATTTGGGTATAACTTAAGTTTGAAATCGCTGCAAGTCATGTTTGAATATTTATAGATCTATACACGGGTTGGCTTTGGTGTAAGCGCGTATGTATGCAGGTTTGGTTCATTGTTTTAGCGTATACAATTTGAGCTATGATATTTGAAGTCATAGGTGGTTCTAGTTGTTGATGGGTTCTGATGACAGTTTAAAGGTGTCAGTATTCTGCATATCCTGTTTGGTTGATTGTGTTTAGCTTCAGTATTGATGGATGAGAACTAATATTGGATCAGGATCATAGTGACTCATATTTATGTGATCTGATGGACTAGATCTGGGTGCTAACACATATATTATCCTTGTATATGTATTGATCTGATGTTTGGGTGATTCAGAAGATTGATTGATTATGTGCTTCAATGATATTAATGGGTCCAGTGTGAAAATTGGATGAAATGTGGCCTTTCAGATTATGTGTTGTGCTTCAGGAGTATCCAATTTGAGAATGTATGAAACGTGATATCTGGAGGAGAGAATATTGTAGGTCGGCGCCTACGTACTAGTATCTTAGCTATTACAAGAACTATGGGGGTTGTAGCTCCCTTCCAGGAGAGACTGGAGAATGAAAGAGGGTTGTAGCTCTCTGCAGGTAGAACCCTGCGTACTGGTATAAGACTGCACCAGTACAGAAATATTGTAAAAGGATTTTCTTATTAAGAAGAAGATTGAGATGACTTGCAGCAGGTGGTTTTCACCCACATTGGGTTTCCAACTTATATCATGGTGTTCATGTGTGTGACTTATGTGTGATGATATGTTCTATTTTACTACATCTGTTTACTGTTAATATGGTTGATAATGTTCTAATGCACTCATTAAGGATCATCTAACTGAATCATAAGAAGTTGTGGAAGTAGCATATATGAATCTGAATATGGAAATGAAAAATTTTTATTGACGTAATAATATTGATTCACCCCCCCTCTCAGTATTATTTCCAACAATTGGTATCAGAGCAGGTCCTTCTGTAGAAGCTTGATCGCTTGAAGGAGATTTGTGGAACAATGGGAAGGAAGCTTAAGAAGAAAGCACATAAGCAGAAGAAGACATCTCAGAAGAACTATGATATTGGAAGAATCGATTGGGGATTAGGTGTAAGAAGCTCTTCAAATTCAAAATCAGATTCAGAATCATTTCAGAATGAAGATGAACTATCAGGTATGAATTTGCTATCCTCTGATGTTCCAGCTATCTTTCCATTTGGAAAAGATGAAAGTGATAGTGAAACAACTGAAGTTGCTCTTATGGGTGAACAAGAGAGATATCAAATAGAGGTAGAATTTAAAAGGCTTTCATACATAATCAAAGATCAACAAGATCTATTGAACAAAAGGGAATGTGACTTCAAAGAAGAAGCTACCAAAATAAAAGCCCAACTAGAAGAAGGAAACAAGGTAAGGGAGTTATTCAAGGTCAAATATCAAAAGTTGCTAAAAGCCCAGCTAGAAGAAGGAAACAAGGTAAGGAAGTTGCCGGATGAAGTAACATCATTGAGAGATGAAGTCAATGAAAGAGACACAACCATCAAGAAACACAGAGATAGATCGAGTTACTATTAAATTCTTGAAGCCATGATCCACTCGCTAAAAGAAGATCTTGAAGAATCAAAGAAGCAGAATAAATATCTACTCCAAGCTATTGAAAAACAAGAAAACGAAGTCATCAGTTTAAAATCTCAGTTGGAATGTGCCTTCAGAATTCGTCAAATTCAGCAGGATCTGAATGAAGAACAAGAAAAGGAGATACTCAATCTAAGGCAACAAATGGAAGAAGGAAGAAAGTCTGAAGAAATCTGGAAGAAGCAATGTCTGGAAAAGGAGGAACAACTTCAGGTTGAGGTAAATATCTTGAAAGGTAAATTAGAAGACAAGGATAATCTTTTACGATTTCAAGATAGTACTAAAGTCTTGGATGATATTCTTAATAGTCAAAGGTCTCCTACTATCAAAATTGGTCTTGGTTTTCATGAATCTGTTGAAGGTGAATCTAGTTCACAAAGTAAGACAAAGAACTCTAATGCAAAACGTGAAATGCTCAACAAGGAGATAAAAGGTCAATCTCATCATCAAGCAAGGAAAGAAATTCTTCAAAGAAAATCTTCTACTCCTCCTATGAATAATGTTGAATGTTATGTATGTCATAATCTTGGGCATGTTGCAGCCAGATGTAGAAGAAGAAGGTTTCAAGACCATCATGCAGAAAGATCATCTCATGGATATTGCTTTGCTTGCAATATGTTTGGTCACAGCGCTGTTGATTGCTATAGAAGAAATATGAGAAATGTAAGATGTTACACTTGTAAAAAGCTTGGACATATAGCCAAGGAATGCAGGAACAAAGTATGGGCACCATACCAAAAGGAGAAAACATCATCATCACACTTGAAGATGTGGAAGAAGAAAGAAGTACACTCAGAAAGAGGCGGCATGGCACAACATACAGACATAACAGAATCATAGGGAGCTGGAAGTGTAAAACTTCAGTGTCCTAAATCTCATATGCAAGTTTCTTAAAGAGAATTCATGTATATATGCGAATTGGTTATGGCATAGTCGCATATAGGATTGTTTGAGGAAAGACAGTAGAGACAGGTTCAGGAAAAGGATCAATTATGATTTGGTTTATTTGCACTATTTACAATTTGCTGATGATGTGTGGAGACGACTTGATGGTTAGAAATGTTTTGTTTCTAACTTGATAATGATGATGACTTGATACTTCTTGCTGATATGCATGATCAGATCTGACAGTAAAAAAGATGGCACAGGTTTAGGGGGAGCATATGCTTTTAATGCATTGTTGGCATTATGGTTAATAGTCCTTGGTGATGATGCTTACATGGATAAATGATTCATCTTGCTATGATATGGTTATGAGTTGTCAGATGATTCTTGGGGTTACATAGTTGATATTTAGATTAGATTTGTGGTTTATTCTCTAATGGTTCTTACATGGTGATCTTCATAAGGATAAGGAGAAGTACATAGCTTGAATTCACTTGATGATGAGTCACTCATATGCTGTTTTCGCCATATGCATAAAGATCATATATTACAGTTATGATGCCGGATTCCTATTGTTCTTAGCACACATATGGATGAGGATTGTGGCTAGATACATGGATGATTATTCAAAGTTGCATTGTTGGAGATATGATGATGATGAGTTCTTACCTATATGATGATAGGTTGTTTCCTACATATGTTGATTGATGCAGATATTCCCAATTGATGATACTTGGTCCATGCAGATCTGGATGGCTATGGTGTTTCTCACATATGATAGAATGATTATGTATATACAAAATTATATTCAAAAGGATGAGTTGATACAGACATACCTTGATGATTCATGCACTAATACAGGTTGCTGGTGATAGATGCTATGGAGTAGATCATACAGTGTCGTTGTTGATGTTTATCATGATCTTATTTAGGTGTTTGGTCTCTTTTATAATTGTCATGTATATCATTTGATGTAAAGGTCATATCGAGACTCATGATGTAATAGTGTGTCTCTATCTATTGTAGTCATTTGATGAAATATTTGAGTCATATCAAGGTCATGTAACAGCCTATGTTGGTTTCCCCACTATGCCTGGGATGAATGATGTAATGTACTTGGTTACCATTTTCTGGTATATCCCCACTTGGTTGGGAGATGGATGTATGTATGAGTCCTTGGTGATAGGAAGGTCATTTATGATAGAGTCATGTTCTTCCTGTAAAACATCTTTTTGCAGAGCTTGCTTATAGTCAGGGGGAGCATGAACAACACACTTCAGCAGAGCAGAGACTTCAGCATGTACTCAGAGGAAGCATGGACAGAGTGGTACACTTTGGCATATACAAAGGGGGAGCTCATTCAGAGATTTCAACAGGTACTCAGGGGGAGTATGGGCAACAGAATGTTTCTCTAGGAAAGAGATTATCTTGGTTCGCCCTTTGCCCTTGATGTCAAAGGGGGAGAGTGATTTGGTGTTGTTGCCATCAAGTCCAAAGGGGGAGATTGTTGCCATTATGGTACATATGTTGTACTTGATGGCAACCCACTCATCTCAGATGATAAATTATAGTGCAGCAAAGTTCACGCACTTTTATGCGGAGAAAAGTTTATTTCATGTGGAGAAAATTTCACGCACTTTTATGTAGAGAAAAGTTTATTTCATGTGGAAAAAAGTTCACGCACGTTTATACGGAGAAAATTTTATTTCATGTAGAAAAAAAAAAGGTTCACGCACTTTTATGTGGAGAAAAAGTTTATTTCATGTGGAGAAAAGTTCACACACTTTCATGGTTGGTTCATGGTATTGGTCCGACAGTTTTTTGATCCTATGGTTTTGGTCCGTGGTAATTGCATCAAAAAGTGTTGATCCCAAGTATTGGGTTCATGGTATTGTGTTATTATGGTTTTGGACCGTGGTATTGTGAAAGGCCTAAGACTATAAAAGGGGAAGGAGATCATTTGGCAAATCATCATCTGAATTATTGAATATTTGATAAAGTGCTAGATTTGGAATACTATGATTGGGTTATGGTGCAGATCTAGATCTGAGGTAAAGAGGGATCTCACTGGTTGATGGAGAAAAAGATCTAAGGATAGATCGGGATCAAATGGTTTGAAATGAACTATCTCTATATATTTGATTATGCTTATTCTAGATCTGTATACTGACGCTTGTAATGATCTGATCTGGGTATAACTTAAGTTTGAAATTGCTGCAAGTCATGTTTGATAGATCTGTACGCGGGTTGGCTTTGGTGTAAGCGCATATGTATGCAGGTTTGGTTCATTGTAGTAGCGTATACAATT
>APFE030072194.1:120341-140836 GCA_000404065.3 Pinus taeda
TTGTATATGTATTGATCTGGTGTTTGGGTGATTCAGAAGATTGAATGATTATGTGCTTCAATGATATTAATGGGTCCAGTATGAAAATTGGATGAAACGTGGCCTTTCAGATTATGTGTTGTGCTTCAGGAGTATCCAGTCTGAAAATGTATGAAACGTTGTACTTGGAGGAGAGAAGATTGTAGGCCGGCGCCTACGTACTAGTATCTTAGCTAGTACAAGAACTATGGGGGTTGTAGTTCCCTTCCAGGAGAGACTGGAGAATGAGAGAGGGTTGTAGCTCTCTGCAGGTAGAAGCCTGCGTACTGGTATAAGACTGCACCAGTACAGAAATATTGTAAAAGGATTTTCTTATTAAGAAGAATATTGAGATGACTTGCAGCAGGTGGTTTTCACCCACATTGGGTTTCCACCTTATATCATGGTGTTCATGTGTGTGACTTATGTGTGATGATCTGTTCTATTTTTCTGCATCTGTTTACTGTTAATATGGATTGTTCTAATGCACTCATTAAGGATCATCTAACTGAATCATAAGAAGTTGTGGAAGTAGCA
The DNA here is from genome assembly GCA_000404065.3 of Pinus taeda. Taxonomy (NCBI): domain Eukaryota; kingdom Viridiplantae; phylum Streptophyta; class Pinopsida; order Pinales; family Pinaceae; genus Pinus; species Pinus taeda. Next base: position 120,897 of record APFE030072194.1, read on the forward strand.
TATATGAATCTGAATATGGAAATGAAAATTTTTTATTGACGTAATAATACTGATTCACCCCCCCCCTCTCAGTATTATTTCCAACATGCATCAGTAGTGGCTAACCAAGGTCTTCCTAAGATGAGCGAGTTGTCATCTTAGAAAATTGGTGGGGTAATCCCAAGAATCAATAGAGACCATCGCATCTTCTATGATACCTTCAGGTTCTATTATAGATATATCAACAAGACATAGTATAATAAAGGTCTTCCTTAGAGATCCTTGAAGGTTAAGTTTGAGCATGGTTTCCTTTGTCATGAAGTTGATTGTAGTTCCTAGATTAGTGAGAGTGTTTGGAATTCCAATGTCATTTATTTGTACTACTAAGCTCCCAGGATGTAAGTACTTGGGGGTGATTATTGTCCCAAGCATAATATTGGCCAACTTCCATATGAAATTAATAGTAGGGGCATCCTTTTTCTTTATCCTAGGTTCTAAGACATTTCTCTTTACTGAAATTATTTTAGATAGGAAAATATTTTATGGATTTAAGGAGAGGGATCTTGATACACAAATTTTTCACTTCTCCCAAAAGTTCAACTTCTTTTGGGGTGTGTGCTTCGCGAGTTGTTAACCTTTTAAGATAGGGTGGCTTTGGTCAGATAACTTGAGGTACAGCTTCTTCCTTCTCTTTCTCAAGATTTTTTGTTGGAGGAGGTGGATGAACATTTGGAAGGACCTTCCCATACATATGGTAAATTTCCTAGATTTATATAGCATATGTTTGGTGAGTGGTTGAGCCTACTTATTTTTGGGATTTGGATTTGGTTGGGAATACATTTGTGGTTTATTTGGAGGAATGTTTTGAGATTGTTGAGGAGGAGGAATTAGATAAAATGTTTGGGCTACGTGAGGCCTCCATATTTTTGATGTATTACCCCATTGAGGAGATTGAGTAGGGTATGGCTAAAAAAGGGGAGTAAAATTTTGAGGATATGGCCAAGGAGTGGGCATAGGCCAAGGTGAAGGGCTAGGAGGATACCAAGGTTGAAAATGAGCATTAAAATTATCATTTAAAGGAGACGACAAGTTCATACCTTGTTGGGGCTTCCTAGGGGCTTGTGGCCTCTTTTGGTTGACAAAGCATAGTTTCTCCATCCTTCCTTCTACTCCCTGGAATAAAACCTTAAAACCTATAAATTATGGACACTTATAAGTGGAATGATTTTCCTCACATACAAAACATATTTCTATGACTTTCAAAGGGAATTCATTCCTAGGACATCTTTTAGTGCATTGGGGATCGAATATGGCTAATTCCTTTTCTGCCTCCTCTTGTTTTCTCTTGATCTATAGGGTGTCCATATGCATGGAAAATGTATGTAAGATTTAGTCTTCATACCCTCTAGCATACCTCATATCTCATATTTAGTAATCACAGAAGAGGAAGAGGGACTTATCGAGCTTTTGTTTTCTCTCCCTTTTTCTTAGAAACCCTAGAATGGTTTTTCAATTTTGATGTCATTATAACTGAGTTGGTATATGTATCCATTGGTTGGTAGGTTGAGCACCTCCATCAATTCTTCTCTAACTCCTCCCAGAAAGATTAACTTCAAGGAGTCTAGATACAAGGTTCTATTATGCATCCTTCTATAACTCGATTGAAATATTTCCTCAAAATATTCCAGAGACTCATTTTCTCCTTGGATCATTTTGAATATATATTCTCTTGTATCTCTTGATTTGCAATAATCTTGGTACATGTTGTTGAAGGCTTGCTAAATGTTTTCCTTAGTGGTGTGTTATCCCCTTATAGACTCATGAACCATCAAAGGGTTGCATCCTTGAAAGTGGAGGGGAACAAGTTGAGATTCTACTCATTAATTGTATAGCCATAAGTCTTGCATGCTACAACAAACTCATACATGAAAGTGTCAAGATTTTCTGAAATCAAAACATAGAAGTGTGGGAGGACTTATGGGTTAATGCATTTCATTTTATCCTCTCTATTTGTTTGTCTAATGGGAAATGTTAATACTTCTAGTTATCTATTTTTAGTCATGGAGTTGGCGGGATGTGAAGATATTTCTCCTTCTACAAGCTCCTCAAATATACTCACTTTCGCACCAAAAAGGGACTCAACAGTCCTTATGGACAAGGAAGGAGGCTCATAGTTAGCCAAAAAGGGCTAGTTTATAGTGGAATTAGATCTTTTTGGCTGGAATTTTCATGTTCTGTCCCTAACTCTTCAAGGCATAAAATAATGAAAAAAAATATATTTCTTTATTTCAAAAAAAAAAAAATGCATTTTTATTTTATTTTTGTAGGAGATTAAATGAACATATCAACTAGGGAAGGAAATAGTAAATATTTTGACACCTCTTTGGCAATAGCACCAAAAAGTGATTTCCCTCAATATTGCAACAACAATGTTGTAACTCTTATGGGTCTCAAATTTAATTGTGAACATGGGATTTTTACAAACTTGAGAAGGGTCAATCCTATATGTATAGCAAGTACTATCTCTTCCCCTTTTCTGAATTTATATAGGTGGAAGTACTAAGATGAAATAAAGAGGAAATACGGTTGTAAAGAGACCAATCTAATTGTTCTATTGTACGGGAAAAATTGAAATAGCGGGAAATGAAATACATGAAACTTAATCTAATTGCAAGAAATGAAGTAAAAATATTCCAAATGTAAAGAAGTAAAACCACACCCATTCTATCTTACAAGGAAAAGAAACACTTTGCTAAAATAAAAGATTGCAAACAATAAACCTTAATTCTACAAGAAAGAAGAGTTCTACAACAATTCAAATAAAGGCATCTACATGGTGTCTATACTCTAAATTCAATTCTCATGGTTCCAAGAGCATTGTAATACATCAAGGAAGGTAATTCATGAGCTGGATACAAATCTGGGCAAGTTTCAGAGGTGAATTGTAAACTTCTATAGGAGTCCTTGTTTTGCTACAAGGGATAGTCCAATGAGTAGGAAAAAAAAAAACTAAATTCAAGGTTGGAAGGAAAATAAGCTAAAGAAATGATGTAAATCATAACAAACACATTTCCAATTTATCACATCATTTGTGGTAGGTTTTATCCAACAAGATACAAGGTTATAGGGTTTCTTGTCACTGCAACACATGGGACTTCACATAAACAATTAATATTGAATGATGGAAAAAAAACAAAGAACAATAAATAAAGTGAACTAAATACATCAATAATAATTATATTTTGTAAAACTTAACCATTACCAATATTATCTTCTAGTTCTTAGATACTTTGTAGGGAAATATTGTTCATAAACCATCTAATTAACTATGCATACAAGTAATGTTCAGAAACAATTTGCAGAGATAATCAAATATATGAACAAAAATGGTACAAGAAGGGTCTTGAGAACCTAGGGTGGGCCATAAACAAATAAAGGTTAGAAAGAGAAGGTGGACTAAATAAACAAAGGAAGGTGGACTAAATACTGAGATAAAATATTACATCCATTAAATGAAGAAATATTCATCGACTTCTGTGAATTTGTGGGCCATAAACAAAGGCAGGTGGACTGAATATTGAGATAAAATATTACATCCATTAACTGAAGAAATGTTCTTCGACTTCTGCGAATTCCAAGATAACTTCACACCTTATTTTTTTGTCGCTTCCATTTTCTGGTCTTCGCTTCTAGTAGGTTTGATCATTTACTTTTCCACTTGCATTTCCATTCCTACAACCCTTTCATGATCAATATTTAATTAGAATTATCAAAAAATGAAGGACCGAACAGGCCCCAACCACAATCCATTGACTTTCCCTTGAGACAATCTTTCGACTACACACTCGGCTCCACTTGTGGTTGCACTACCTCCGCAGACACTTATTTTTCTTGTTTTGTTTCCTCATATTCTCCCTTATCTACTTCATTTCCCTTATATGAATGACACAACTTTGGCTCTTCCTACGGTACTTGGGCTTTAAAATCAGTATACTTTGTAGTGGCGAATTTCCAAGTAGTGAGCAAGGTAGTAACTTTATCAAAAAATAAATAGTAGTAACATATATAGGCTTCACAAGCTGATCCATAAGGAAATAATTTCATTTAGAATCGACTTCAGAGTGAAATTTCTTCAAATGAAAGAAATGTTTTTGTGCTACAGGTTGAAGATCAGTACATAATACAAGTTTGAAAGAATGTGAATCTTCTTCTAATTGGTGAATTTTCTTTTCCATCTCTTCATCCTAAGCAAGGAGATCCTGTTGTTGTTGTAAATTATTAGTCAAAAGTGATTGGCTAAAAAACTATTGATTTTACTGTCATAATTGGTATCAAGGTTAATTCTTCTTAGCAAGGAGGTCGGGTCAATCCTGCACTTGTCGAAAAATTTCCTGAGAATTATTCATGATTTGATCAAGATTCCAAAGGTATGAATATCCTTGTTCAATATATTGTGCAATCTTATGGGTGAAATGATCAACCGGAATAGGAAGTCGTTTATGTAGTTCAACAACATTACTTCACAACTCCCTATTGGTGGCGACTAGCTCTTTGCAAGTAGTTTCAACAAAGTCATAGTATTAAGTCGATTGACACATAGAAGAGTCTTTTGGAGTGTTGGGTACAAATTTGGAAATGGTTGGCCACATATGATAGAACCTAGCACTAATATCTTCAATCTATTTATCTAGTTTTTCCTTTTCACCTCATGATTGGTCTCACTCCCTAGTTACAAAAAAAGGTTGTTTCTTATGTTGCTCACGAATAGAAACAAAGTCATTATGATGGGCATCCAATTGCAAGGCAAAAATTCTAATAATTTGAAATAGTTGGGACAAATACCATCTCTGTATATCATATGTAGAGAAGGAATCGAGCAAAGGGAATTGGGCTTGTAGGGGCTGACCACTAGCGATAGATTTTTCAGAGTGTCCCTGAGGTGAAGTTTCCCTCTCTTGAATATATTCTTTCTTGAATTCATCTTGAATCATGGCAGCAACACTTGAAGGAAAAAATGGAATGATATCCTGAGATTGTGCAACTAGATGTAAAGCTTCTCAACATTGGCTTAGGTCATTACTATACGAAACAACCTGAGCTGCTAAAAGAATTGATCTAAGGTCCTGCTACAACTTGGATGAACACTGCACAAATGACTATGAGACTACCTGTACATGTGGCTGAAGTACAAAAATCATTTGTAGGAAGGTATCCTTGAGGGATGACTCAATATCTATCTCAAAAATATCTCCACCAGTATTGCCAATATACAGAGACAAACCAGGGGAATGTATGGAATGAATAGGCAAGGAATTATGGTGTTCCTCCACTATCATGGTTCCCTGAATGGGGTCTTTAGTCTCATCACTGATGAGGTCAAAAACACAAGAGAGTTGGACATTAGTATTGGTTTGAGGAAAAGCTTGAATGAAAGAAAAAAAATTAAGGTTGAAGGGGTAGTAACAAAAATTTAGGTGAAGCAACATAAATGGGACTTCTAGCAACAATAGGTACTACTAGTGGCTTAAAATAGTCAATAACAAGAGGAACATCCCCAAGGATCCCTAAGGTACAAATCATAGAACTTACTAAGGAACCAACCTCAGAGAAATTATTTTGAGAAAAAATCATGCATTCCTCGAACTTTTTTAGCACTGCTTGGTGATCCTTTTCAACATTAGTCGTAAATTTCTTGGAAGACAATGCAACATATATAGATTAATCATGAGATTACATTTCATCTAGAGAATAAATAATTTTACCTTCCTTTTGAATGCATTGAGTCCAAGATAAAACCTCCTTTTGGAAATATTATTTGAAGATATAATATGGTAACAACCTCATCTTGAATGTGTCACGACCAGTAGTCTTAGGCCAATGGTATGTACGACCATGACTTATCCCAAACCATATTTGATGTGCATAATTCTCCAAAATAGTATTTGACACATGAGTCAATGTTTGGGTAACATGTAACATTTTGGTATTCCACTTCTCAAATGTCGTTTCATTGAATTCTTGGTTAGCAGGATAGTATGTGTCCTCCACGAAGCATAGGTGAGAGAAAGAGGTTCTCCATCTGGAAATTCAGCCACATCTTTTCGTTTAGTGTTATACCACTTCAATAGTTCAATAACAATAATCTAGTATCTATAAATAAAATATGTCACTCACTTATAAACATCCTCGCTTGCAAGGTTCAAAAATTTCATGCAATAAATACTTGTAACAATTCAAGGGTTCTCCCTGAACAAAAGCTTCTACAATATTTATGGTGTCCAAAGTGCATTCACCCTTTTTATAATGCAACATAAGCTTTACATTGATGATGTAGCAGGAAAATTTGATTCTTTCATCATTAATTTTATTAATGACTACCCACGACCCTTCTATTCAGTGCCATACTTTTGGTACAAATTATCATCCCCTTTCTTCTTACTGCCTTTTTAAACACTCTAAAAGGAAGTTGAAACATCATGGCTACTTTTCAACAACCCAGTGATATGGTTAAGTACTTTACATGTAGAGGATACTCTTTGTTAAGCCACAGTGAACGTCCATGCAAGCGACTGATAAGAAATTGTGTACATCACATTACTTCACCTATGGTGTCGAACACAGGCAAATCACGTAATTTAAAAATTGTTGAACTCTGCAGGGGACGAAATTCAGCCTTGACCCTTGGAATAATACCACGAGATGGTGAAACATTGAAATTCATGTATACTCTATATTTTAAAGCTAGAAAAAGAGCAGGGTTGGAAAAATCATTATCAACTAGCATATCCTTTTCATATTTTCCTACAGTGCCCTCTATAGGAACAATACAATGGTCTGAGAACCCAATGAGAATTGCAATCTAAACACTGCGAGTCATGGTTGAGGACCCGTGACTATAAAAAAGATGTATAGATGGACAATAGGGGGCTGGGAACATAAAGGAACTAGTCGATGTAGGAGCCTGGGGGAAAAATCCTAAGAGACTTACAAACATAATGACAAAATAAGACAACACTTGGTATATATAGAAATCACATGATAAAACATGGACTGATTAGACCATTAGTCATTAATTATGAAAACTTGTCAAATCAAGTTAAATCTAGGTAGTAATGATGACCAAGGCACAAATGCCCAAGATATGACATAAAAGACTCAAAATAGGAAATATAATGATGACAATGTAACGAGAAATGATTTAACAGTCGTAAAGTGGAAAATCAAATCGGAAAAAGTGATTGTTACGAGAAATATTAGCATAATGATTAAAAATACCATTATTAATGATTATAAGATAGACATAAATGACACTTTACACGTATCTCCCTGATCACAATGGGTCGTAGTGGGTCGCAACTACAATATATAAATAATATTGGCATAACTAGACTAATGAACTAATTAACACAACATAATTGACTAGCTAACTGACTAGTGCAACTGACTAAATCCTAAATCTAACTGACTTCTCCTTTCAGAGAGATAAAATTACCAAATAAAATTTATCACCCGTAGTAGGGATTTAGGTGTGCACCATTCACCCAACCATGCAAAAAGAACTCCATCAAGCTGAGCAAGTTTAATTGCTCCAAAATCCCTTGTCTTTGCAATGAAGAAAGGACCCAACCAATGCATTTGTAACTTACCAAGTTGTTTCATATATTTGTTCTCATAAAGTTATACATGGTCTCCAACAGAGTAGGAATTTTTCTTTATGTGTCTATCATGCTAGGATTTTTGTCATTCCTTATCAACAATTTGATGTAAATCTACAAGGAACCACTCCTCATCCAACTTCCAAAATTCCTATAACCATTATCCAATAGACTCATCATCTGACATTCTAATATCTTGAGAAATAAAAAGGTTCAGAACAATAAAATTAATTCATACCACAGCTTCCCGCCCATAAATGTGTTGGAATGGTGTATACTTGTGCAATTATTTCACAATTGTATGGTAATACCATAAAGTAGCTAGAACTCGTTCATCCCAATCATCCGTATTTGTGGAGAAAACTTTAGTAAGCCCTTTATCCAAAATTTTATTAAAAGCTTTGACCATCCCGTTTAGCTGCAGATGGTATGGACTGCTTTTGTGATGTTGGATCATGAAGTTCTGCAATAGAGTAGCAATTGTTTCATTAATGAAATTTGATCCTTGATCACTTGTAAGACTCCTCAGAGAACCAAATATAGTAATGATATTTTGAAATATAAAACTTGTAACAACATCAACAATACAATCATTAACAGTAGCAACTCCATCCCAATGCTTTAAATAATTAGTCACGTACTAATGTAGCAGCCATGAGAATGTTTCACGGGAGGGTTGATGGGCCCCACAGTGTTAAGGACCGACTTTTCAAAAGCCTCAAGAGATCAGACCAGATGCATGTGAAGTTCATCCTGATGTGATGGTCGGCCAACCTGCTGACAAACATCACACTTCCTGACATATTCCTTTGTCTTTAAAAATAGTAGACAATGAAAGTAGATATTGTAACACCTTTCTTGCAGTCACTTTTCCTCTAATGTGACCTCTAACAACACCAAAGAAAAATACCACAAATAAATTTATTTTCATTGTATAAAACAAATCTACACAAAATATGATCAAGCACCATTTTATATAGCTTTCTTGCAATAAGCTGATAATCTTCATCACAGACCATCATATGCTTCTTCTGGGTTATTGTATAGCCATCAAGTAATTTACTAATTGTGAATAACAATGCAGTAATCTCCAAATAGTTTGGTAATGCTTCAATTTGAAACAAATCTACATCAAGTAATGGGTCATCAATTGATACTCTCGCTTCACCAGACTCTAAGTGAGAAAGGTGATATGGGCCCACATTAGAGTGGCCTGTTTTGACAATCACTTCAAATGAAAATTCCTGAAACAATAAAATCCATCTACATATTCTCCCTTCTAAGATAGGTTTAATAATCAAGTACTTCAGAGTAGAATGATCAGTAAAGAATTTAAAAGGGACCCCAAGAGGATAACACCTAAATTTTTGGAGCGAGTACACCATGGTGTGAGCCTCTCATTCAATAGTCGTGTAATTAATCTCAATAGTAGAGATCTTTCTGTTGGTGAAGTAGATAAGATGATCCAAATTACATTCTCCTAGCTATGCCAAAATAACACCCAAGGAAATACCAGATGCATCTATATGAACATGAAATTCCATATTCCAATCTAGATAAACTAGAATTGGATTGCTTGCAAGATTTTCTTTCAATATATCAAATGCAGTATCACATTCAACAGCCCACATGAAACATCCAACTTTTTTCAATAATCTCTCCAATGGTGTAATGATTAAGGAATAGTTGTGGATAAACCTATGGTAATATCTTGTATGTCCTAAGGTAGACCGCAACTGTTTAACACTAGTTGGTGGTGGCATATTTAAATCACTATAACTTTGGTAGGGTCAGCACAAAAAACATCTTTACAAACAATATGTCCAAGAAAAGTACCAAAGGGAATAAAAAAATGCATTTCTTCATGTTTAATGAAATGTTCAATAGTTGATAGTGATCATACATCACCCATAGTCAACTAGAATGCTTATTTCAAAGGTTTTACATTGTCTAATCATCCATGTACACTTCAAATTTTTTATGAATATAATCTCTAAAAGTAACAAATCAATCCTAGAGAACACAACTAGAGCATTTTTAGATCGAATGACATAACATGATAAGCATAGGAACCCCATTCAGTTGTAAAAGTAGTATTTTCTTTATCTTCTTCTACAATACAAACCTGATGATACCCAAAAAATACATTAGTAAAAGAATAAGCTTCATTACCTGCAATATTGTCCAACACCTCATTGATGAAGGGAGTAGGAAACAAATCATGGACACAGGGATTATTAAGGCTTCTATAATCTACACAAACACTAATGTTGTCTAAATCCTTCTTATCTTGATTCACAATTGGACTAATCCACTTTGCTTCATCAACTAGGAATACGAGACCAACCACCAACATCTTATAAATTTCTCTCTTTACTTTTTTGTTAACTCTTGGATTTAATCGGTAAGGTTGATGTTTAACTATTCTTGCATCAAGCTTCAAAACAATCTTCATTTCTTCCATATCTCTTTTTATGCCCTTAAGCTCTGAGAATAATGTCGAAAAAAAATCTTCATATTCATTGATAGGTCAAAAATATCTTTGGTATTTTTCTCACCCCAGTAAACACCAATCGAAGCTATCTTAGGCTTTTCTTAAGTCCTAATATTATGTTTTTGCAAGTTCATAGGCTTTAAATGTGGGGAATTTTTTATAGGATCATCCTTTATATTGCATTCTCCTTTGGATTCCTTAAAGGAAAAATGCCTCAACTCCTCTAAATCATCTTCATTGGGGTCTCAATTAACCTTTTCACAGGTAAAAAATTCATGAAATCCAGACTCATACAAATGTTCAAAATATCCCTGACTGCTACATTCATCAACAAGCTTCCCCGTAGGAAATAATACTCTATTTATTTCTTTTAAAGCCTTTGTTTTCTTTGCATCCTCATCTGAAAAAGAGAAGTTGCTATAATACTAGATTGTGAATGCCTCCCAGTGATTTTTTTCCTCTTCATCTCTTCTTTCAGGTACCAAGCTTGCATAAATGTCCCCAATGTGTGGATAAAATTGGTGCACCCACATTTCTGTAGGTAATTCATATTTTGTCTTAATAGCACTAGAAGTCTAAATATACCTATGTGGACTGGTATAACCTTTAGATGCAGGGATTTTAGTTAAATTTTTCTCTAGAGTTATGAATCAGCATATCATAGTAGACTTTATTGATTCCTTGTCTTGGAGATGATTACAATGAGCTCCCCACCATCTTGCAAGTGTTTGTTGGGTCCTTCTATCCACAAATTTAGAATACTTAACACCTCTCCTATTTGGTGTAACTCCCTATATCGTCATCGAATTCATGCAATTTCTTTTCCCACCCTTCATCAGCGATCTGTGCCCTTCTCTATGCTCTTAAATTGCAAGCCCTCCGCAACTCATTTGCATCGATCACAACAAGTCTTCATCTTTCACAACCAGGCAACATCTCTCCCCTAGGCCCTACCCATAGTACTTAGAGTTCTAAGCAGTCATATTGTGTTCTTGGAATGGCAGTAGCTTTTATTCTACCATTATAATTTTAATCCATATAGGGATTTCCTTCAGTAGTCTGCCCCACAACCTGTACTTGAAAATTTCTTCATCTTTAGAAAAATATTGATGATATTCTATAGAAAAATTCAACAATATAGCTCTCTAGAGTTGCATGTACCCAAAAAGTCAATAGCCCTAGCCATCTCGGTGTTTAATCTATGTAATTAAGCCAAAGTAGTAGCAGTTCAAGTTTGATGGAGTCTAAGACAGTTTTCATCTCCTGCTTTGATTTGTAATCAACATAACCTCTTATGAAGTTCTTCATGGAAATTACACCAAAATACTTGGTATTGATCGCAAGTAGGCTCTGCATACAAAACCTCCTCCTTTACCTAATCTAAATTATTTTTCCGCAACTATGCTTGTTGGAAAATAAATCAGTCAATTTTCTCATACCACCAATATTGAAGATATCCTTTAACGATCCTTCATACCATGGTCTAGATCACTTCAAAATAATTGGGTCTCGACAATGGAACCATTTTTTGGCACAAAATTTAATAAGAAAGACCTAGGGATCATACATCGAGTGCCAACAAAGGATTTCCATCATAGTCTAGCTCATCATCGACATTTTCACTTCCTAAAGAGAGAAGTGTCTCACCCGAGGAGTGTTAAGACAACAAGGAAGATAAGGGATCATAAAACATGGCTGAAGGGTGACTTAACATTCAAATCAATCAGAGAATAAGTATTACATCCATCATTATAGTGTTTTCCAGAGTTCATTCAATGATCAAACATAGACATTCTTCAACTATAAACATTACAAGATAAATAGAATTATAATATATAAAAAATTAAGATGCCAATTCATTAATATCCATTCCAACACATAAACTCATAATCATTCGTGCAACTCTTCATTATATTATTAGCTAGATCATTACATTACAACACATAGCTTCAGGAGGATGCAAGATCCTACATATTTTTTCAATCCTCTTCCTTCAACTCTCTCGCTTGATCTTGTCCACTTTGACAAAATCTAAGTGTTTTTGTTCTTATTATATTTGATCTTTTCAAAATCTAGCGCGCATGTCCTTTTTTCATCACTTCTATGAGTCCTAATGTAACTGTTTCTAACTTCTTTATGTCGCTTCTTTCTTTTAGTTATCATATTCTGGTTGGTTTGATCACTTGTCTTACTATTTATGGTGATCTTATCCACAGTTGTTTTTCGACTAAAACTTGGTCAAATTTTACCAAAACCATTACCAAAAAAAGAAGGACCCAACAATGTTTCTTAAAGAGAAACATCCAGCAAATCAATATTTTGCATTTCTTCAAATTTCAAATGAATTTCTTAAATAAAATGGACAATAAATCATATACCGTTGAAAGTAGGAGAGTCTTGTACCACAAAACCAATCCAATGAGCACAATGAATAGTTGCACAATGTCTAGAGTGAAAATCATGATCTCCTTGTTGTTAATCTTCCAATGCAACATCTGAACCAACCTTTTTGCTCTGAACACTTCTCCACCAAATAGAACCATATGTTTAGGATTGATATAATTCTCTCTTTTTCTTGTAGTGAGTTGATATAAATAGTTTGAAATATTAGGCTCTTCTCTAGCATCTACAGGATCTTTAAACCTCAAACCTTGATGAGGGTCTACTGGTTCTATAACACAGAATCCATCTACTTCAAAGGCCATTGTCTCTCGTTTGAGTTCAATAACAACATAGTTCTCAAATGCCTAGTTTATTCCCAACAAAGATGAATACAGATCCTTATCACCCATAATATATATGACCTTAAAATTTGTGTATGTTTTAACCCCTCTAATGTCAACTTCAACATCCTCAAGACAGCCGATGGGAAGAATACAATATTGATTAGCCATATGTACTTGGATCTAAGAGAACACTAACTTGGGTTCTTCCAATGCATCCCAAGTCTTTCTCAGTAAAATATTGACATCTGAACCCAAATCCAACATATATTCTTTAATCTGAAACCCTGCGATTTGGGCATCAACATGGAATTCTATTCCCATTCGTCTCTTATTCTGGTGGAAATGCTTAAAGTGTCATTCAAGAAGATTTGCAAAAATAGTCCCATCAGAGAATTCCTCATCCTTAACAACTATCTTGAGCTTCGTATGCAACAGGTGAGATAATTGTTGAAAATGTAATAAGAAAATCCTAATTTAATTTTTTCCTTGAATTAAATTAGGAATAAAATTGTAATTCCACATATCATGACAACTTGTATTAGTTAACTAAGTTAATTTGACTTAGTTAGATCAGTTAATTTGATTTGAGGGTCTAACTTGAGTCATGTAGAGTTTCTCCTATATTATAGGAGCCCTGATTGAGTTTATTTTGAGTTGTAATTAATTAATTTAGTTTTTCTAATTTAAATTCAATTAAACTAGTTCCAACTGTTGGAGGAACTAGTGTAGTGTCTAGTAGTGTTCTGCTGCCTATAGTGATCAACCAGCTAACTTATGATTCACTCATAAATAACTCATGCATGTCAGATCTAAGAGTTACCCAGTCGAGACTGGGGTTCAAGGACAGTGTACTATCAGTTATATAACCATCTGAATTGTATAGGTGGTGCATGCAGTCATAGGAAGGCCTATGAGGATTACACAATTCCAATTGAGGAATTTCCCTAATTAATAGGGGTCTAATTCCCAATGAAAGGATATAGGGACTTGGGCAAGCAAGTAAATGGTTAAGCATTGGCATGTGCTTGTCTAGGAAGTTGTGAGACATATAGAAATAGTGCAAAGGTTGCTTGGGCTTGAGCACAACATTGCAATCTTCTCATATTTTTTGACTAATGCAATATGCAGATAGCAGGGGCTTTTAGTTGTGGCTTTCCCCAGGAAATCATTCTGTAATGTGTTTATTGAATTCATTTTCTTTTATTCTTCTTTATTTCTAAATTGTTTAATTGTTTCTGCTAATGAGTAGAGTATATTCAAGTCTGTTGTTTTAGTAAATTACAATTAGCAGTTTGAATCTAAAAGGAATTTCTACATGGTATTAGAGCAAATCACTCTAGAAGAGATGAATATGAGTTTGTCTTGTGCAAATGAAATCGAATTTTCAGTATCATTCTTCGGAGTCAATAAGGTGTCGTTCACAAATTGAGACTCAAATATTCCCTTAAAAGTAGTTCGAGCTATATTTATTGGAAGGACAAGGTGGAGGTAGTGTTAGAAGGCAATAGGCTTAAGGAATTCATAGACAAAGATATTTTTAAGCCTCCAACAAATTATGCTCAAGATCTGGAAGAGTGGAGAAAATGTATTGAAAAGGTGAGAAGGATTATCATAGAACGAGTTTGAGATCATATTGTCTCAAACATCCATGGTAAGGAAACTCGATATGAATTGTGGAAGGCCTTAATAGACCTATTTAAAAACAATAGTGACCACAGGAAGCTGGCACTGAAGGACAAGCTCAGAAAAATCAAGATGGAGAAGGGCAACACAATACCAACATACTTGACCAAGTTCACCCAATGTCGGGATGATCTTGGAAGTGTTTTCATTACAGTTGTTGAAGATGATATGGTCATCCTAGCTCTTCTAGGCCTTCCCAAGAGCTAGAACAACTACCAGGACTCAGTAAATGGGAGGGAGAAGCAACCAGAGTGGGAGCAGTTGTGGTCTGACCTGGTGCAAGAAGATATTCGATGGAACACTAGAGATGGATCCTCATCCAAGCACGATGATGAGGAGAACTGTGCCTTAGCTAGAAAGGTGAAGAAAGGGAAAGGGAGGTCATCCCATTCCAAATCAGATTCTAGTTAGGGCGACAAGAAGAAGGACTTGTCGAAGATTAAATGTTTTGTTGTCATGAACTAGGACACTATGTCACAAAGTGTCTGCATAAGAAGGCCAACAAGAAGTCATCGGGAGGAGCAGTAGGTGAATCTCTTGCTTCACAATTTGAGTTGGATTTCACCCTCATCGCTTGCGCGGTGACATCGGTGATGGGTATTATGTGGTATCTAGAGAGTGGAGCCTCATTCCATATGACCAACAACAAATAGTTCTTCAATTACTTGGAGGAGAAGGACCTCTAGATGCACATCGAAATGGAAGATGATGGGAGGTATATTGCAACCGACATTGTTACTATTACCTTTTAGAGGGAGTCTATTTCTCCACTCAAATTTAAAATTGTCATGTATGTTCTGATTTTGAAGAAGAATTTGGTTTCAATTGCCATGTTGGAGGACCATGGCCATGATGTGATATTTATCAAAGGAAAGGTTACGAGGTTCAGGTGAAGAACCTTTACAAATTAGATGTAGAATATTGTGTTGCTTTGAGCACAAAGGCAAAGAAGGTGTAGAGTTAAGACATTGGTTAGTTGTGGCATATAATATTGGGTCACTTGCACCATGGAGCTTTGAAGATCATGTAATATATTTCTATAGGACTTCCCAAGGGTACACTAGAGCAGACAGACACATGCAAAGGGTGTACATTGGGGAATTACACCAAAGGTACCTTTCAGGATAAGGACAGTCGAGTGCAAGCGTTCCTTGAAAGAGTTCACTCAGATGTTTGTGGACCATTCTCAATAGCCTCCATGGCCAAGAAGAGGTAATATGTAATATTTGTAGATTATTTCTCACATAAGTGTTGGATTTTCTTCATGTATGTAGTGTCCTATCTAGGGTGCTAGATTGGTCTAAATTTATTATCAACCAGGGTGCGTATACTTAGAGGCATGTGCCTAAAATATATAGACATAAAGGATCTACTCTAGACCTATGATTCCTAAGTACAGTGCTGAGACTAGATCTGATGTTAAACTATAAATCAAAGCTTTAACTAAGCATCAAACCATATGTCATTAACAACTAAAATGCAATCCATAACATGTTGTGTATCACTATATTTAAAGGCTTCGGTCCCCTTACAGAGACACCAAACATGAAACCCCTGTTTAATGGCACTCAACAGTCATGAATATTTATTGTAAGCAAGCAAAGTAAAAATCATAAGCATCGTCCATATCAGTGCTTTACAAGCAACCCTGGATCGAATCCTTTACAGGATGTAATTCACAATCCAGATGAGGGTTTGTTCAAGCACATACACAGACATCTAACAGCGCATTCATAAACACAAACATAAGCATCAATCAAATCTCTGAGCATATAAATCGATACCAAATACCATTCAAACGCTTGACTATAAAATGTAATTAAAATCACAATGTAAATACAATGCAAACGTAATTAAAATATCGGTATACCATGCACACAGGGCCCATCCGCGTTCTTGGCACACCGAGATAGTTACTCCATGATCACAGTATTAAACAATGCACAGAGATTGTAATGCAATCTTATATTAAACCAAAAACTCTGTTCTGAGGCGACAATGAATGTATATAAAACGTAAAAAGGTCTGAAGTATCAAAAGGTAAACTAACATATAACCGGGTTCGGCCTTTTAATTACATACATTCACATCCTTTGAAAAATGGATGTTTATCCATGGGCGGCTGTTGTTGCTTTTGTAAAAATGCAAAGATGTTCCTATCCTATCTTACGCATATAAAAAAACTAGGAAACAACTAAAAATCAAATTGACTGTAACTGAGTGCTATTGCTGCCTTTATGCCAACATGCCATAGTTGACCAGGAGTTGACCGCGCATATAGGAGGGATGTTTCCACTGCGGGATAGGTGCTTGTCCATGCTTGGACATTCCTCTTTTCGCCCATACCTTTCGCTCTGGCCTGGCTGTCATGCCACATGTCAAACGATAAGCCATTTACAGGTTGTTGAGACTTCCTGTAGTTATTTAGGCCAAAAATCCTAATTTATTAACAAAAAACCCCTAAATCAATTTAAATGCAATTCAACAACTATAAAACTATTAATTAATTAATTTCCAAGGCATTTGAGGGATAAATAATGAGAAGAGGTAGGAAATGGTCATGTTTTGGGAGGGAAAAAGGGGTCATAGAATGGTACCAACATCTCTCCCCGACTTAATGACTTAGCATGTCCTCATGCTAACCCTGAAGTGCTTCCTTTAAACTCGGTCCTTGCCTGTACCTCTGCTGCCTTGAGTAATGTGTCTACGTTCTTCTTCACCTGGGCATCTTTGTGGTCATGGAGCTCTTGCTTCAGTCTTCTGTACTTTTCCTTGAGGATCTTCTTTTGGCTGTACCACTTGGTGGCCCACTTGCAAATGTCTGTCTGCTCAGCTTCCAGCTCATTAACCCGCTCTTTTAACTTTTCATTTTTCTTTTGAATTTCTTTGCTTTGTGTACAAAGCATTTCATTTTCCTTTTTAATAACTTTCTCTAACATATTGGCCTCCATGAGCTCCTCTTTTAGTTTTTCGATTTGTCTCTCTAATTTCTTCTGCTTCTTACTGGGAGGTGGTGACCCTCTTTCCTGTTTGTTATTGCTCTCGACCTCTATATCAGCTCCTGGGGGTGAATGGTCACTGCTCTGAATGTCCATCTGTATAGGTGCATTAGATTCTTCTTGTAACTGAACTTTCGATGCCCTTCTCGTTCTTCTTGAGTAAGTGGTGAAGACTTTGTCTTGTTCTGCTCTTTTTGCATCTTCCTTCTATTTGTCTGGTCCTTATGCTGCTCACAGGTGGGGGTATCTTGTTAGCTCTGGATGATGCTGGAATTTTCCTCATCATGTCTTTCATAAACCCTGAGTTCTCTTGTGTTTCCTTTGTCTTCCTCATCCCTGATTTGTTGGCAGCTTAAGAACTCCTTGGATGTTTTCCCTCTTCTTTGCATTTCTCTTCAATGAGAATTTTGATTAAACCAAAATGGTATAAACTTTTGTCCTCATTTCCTTTCTGCTTCTGAATAGTTTTGGACATCTTGGTTAGGCTCTGCAATAAGAAATATGGTAAACTAATGACACATTGTTTCTTTATGTGCAACAACAAATTGATGTGATACAAATAGACAATGCTGTAGCGGCCCTCACAGGTCACAAACTTCTAAAGTATGTAAACCATTTCGTCCCAAGGATGCACTAGCCAACTTCTTGGGACGCCCTTCTTCCAATTTACCGATGAGACCCGTGACCTGGACATGAATTGGGTCCACGATTTTTCTTTGAACTGTTTGGTTTTGAAGTATTTTCTCCCTCTGGGCTAACCCCTGTTGCTTGGGCAATGGTGTCCTCTGAGACCCTGAATGAGAAAGTGCCTATCAAGGCCTTCTCCCCATTAAACGTGAAGGCAAATTGCTTGGCAACTTCTTCATTGCTTCCATGGAATTTTTCTAAGAAGGGTAGCCACTGTATTTCCCTCAGAATCGAAATACAGTCCTCGTGGTATTGAGAGCTATCAAATACATTTGGCTTGACCCTATTTGTCATCTTGGCAGAGGGTCGAGCTTCCTAACTTGTGAATTTGACAAGGAGGTCTGAGTTTATTACCTGAGATAGTCGCTCCTTTATGTTCACTATAATGCTGGGTCGGTTTGTTATGTAGCTTGACGAGATTCGAAACCGGATGTGTTCTCTGCCCTCGGTCCTTGCTGTGGAAGCTTATGCATCAGCGTATGCAAATGGAGTTATACACCAACATATATAATCCTGAGAACGAGTACAATGACCACTGTTTTCTCCTTTGTTAATGAAGCTCGATTCAGAATGTATTCAATTTCAAAACAAAGGAATAATGATAGTATCACTTGCATAAATGTTATGATAGGAGCGCTGAGAGGTGTATGTACGTCGGGTGGTGAATCATCATTCGGCCCATGCAACTTAATGAATAGGCCTACTGTCGCTTGCCTTGGTATAATTACCCTTTTTTTTTTATTTATTTATTAATTTTTCAAAAATATTGCCACGTGTCCTGTTGGTACTCTTCTAATGGGAGGTGTAGATTTAGGAAGTGGATATGGCGGTAATGGCTGTAGATGCTTAGGGGGGTATTGAGTGAGGTGTGAATGAATTTTAAGTAGGAAGTAGGTTGGGGTAGGGAAGAATTAGGGGAATAAGAGAGGATGGGAAAATGTGCCTTTGGAATTAATTACTAATAGTCATAGCTATTAGAATTAACATAAAAATTAATCTAAGAAATTAAGTGTTAAAAACAAGGAATGCATTACACTGTTTGACTGTTGTTGCATTGACATGCTGAGTAGCGCTAACTTTTTACTGTTGTTTGATTTCTTTGCTGTTCATAACAGGTCCCTTAAGGTATGCAACAGGTCCCTCTGCAGTGCTGAAGATGTTCATGCAATTCTTTGTGTGCATGTAGGTGTTGCTGAGCTTGGGTGCTTGATTGATGAAGTCTTGATCCTGCTTTTGTAGAAACTTGCTGAAGCTGTATTGAAGTGATTTTCTTTTGAAGTATCAATCTCCTAACAGGTCCCTTTTGTATGTCTAAACAGGTCCCTTACTGCTGATATTACTGCTGGTGCTGGTAGCATGGTCTTCTTGGATAGAACAGGTCCCACTGCATGATATTTACAACCAGGTCCCTCTGATATAAAACAATGACAAGGCAGCTTATTCATTGAAGTCTGGAATGGTGGAACAAACTGTTTGGAAAATTTATAATGATAATTTTTTTTTTTTTTTTTTGGAGAGATAAGAAATAAGAATACTGATGCTCCTCTCCCCCACAAAAATTTTGACTTGTCCTCAAGTCAATATTCAGCTGAAACATGAAACAGTGAGAAAGAAAAAGAATTCTTACCCGCCAACGAATTGGTTTTCAAGTAGGAATTCGAGGTTAGAGTGTGCCAGAATCTGGTTTTCACATCTAACCCATTTATTTATTTTAAGA
>APFE030072196.1:0-13057 GCA_000404065.3 Pinus taeda
AGTTACTAAAGAAGCCTACTGTTAGTGAAGATATTCTTGTGTTCTTGTAGTGACTTCATTGGGGTATTGAATAGGCTCACTAGTAGTGGAGCAACACCAGTTGTGAAAACTAAGACTTTAGTCATCTTAATCTTTCAATTATATTACTCTTATCCTAATTTGAAACAATTGAATTACAACAAGCTTTGTGAGTGTGTTTAACTGAGAAAGGAAATAGAGGGGACTATATCTATAATAAGGATAAGTGGGAAAAACAAAGTAATCTACACAATGAATCATTACTTCCTACACTTGAATTTTTTTAGCTTACTTGCGATCCTATGATTTTTTGTTCCTTAATTTATCTCAATCAATTCATGATTGGTTGATTATTTTCTATGCCTGGGCATCTAACTATCATAGTCACTTTCTCACACATGCTTAGTCTTTCATGCATGTATAAGTGCTCTTCTTTCAAACATGTGTAGCAGTCAATGTACAACTTAGTTTGTCAAGTAGTGCATAGACCTTGTTAAAAGTGATTGCGTGGAGGCTAATGATAGTGATTTTGTAGTTACCAGAGACAAAAACTGCACAACCCCTATGAACATTCAGTGCATAATCTTCAGTCAATAGATTCTCTGATTCCTAGTTGCAATTCTAAAAAAACTTAGGTGAGTTTCTTCAACTGTCGCTTTTGTGTGCTTTAGGTTTCATTAGTGTCGTTTTCACTTTTGTGGCTATCATTTTCTCTTCCTTTCACTTTCACAAGTGGAAATTTTGTGTTATTTTCTCTATAGCATGCGTCACTTTCACTTTATTTATCTTTTTCAAGTGTCCTTTTCACGTCTACTTACTATCGCACGTATCACTTTTGATTATTTTCACTCTTTCATGTGTCGCATATTAATGCATCACTAGAGGACACCCTAGCACATTCCTTTAAATTTGTTTATCCTATATGTCACAATAATATATTCTAGACACTTTCACAAAGCTTAGTTCATTATTTGGTTTTTGTCGACACTCTTGTCGTTACATACATTCTAAGTTTCATAAAGTGACACTTCAACTATCACACTTATAAAAAAGTGTTTCTTTGCTATAATTTTAAGTTATGCATGTGAATTTATAGTTTTATGGTGTGTATTTATGTTATTTGAGTGTGATATAATCATTTCATGACTTGATTGCATTTCTTGTTCTCTCTTTCCTCATTGATCCCACACTTAGTCCTTTCAAAGCCTTCATTATCTTTCCAACATGCTCAATCTTCATATAACATTTCTCCCTCTGCGAAAATTTTGACTGTAAATTCCTAGGCCATAGTGAAGCCCCTATGTCTCTGGAAACTATCCAGTGTGTGGTCCTAGAAGACAACCCCCCTCCTCCATGTCCACAATGAGCAACCTTGGAACTTAAGCCACCAATTTATTTGTCTAGCCTTATTGAATGTGTAATCCTTGTTCCCTCCTACTTTGTACTACACATTGCATAGTTATAGTCAACAGTCAAGCCTCTCTATGTAACAAACTTGCCCAACTGCATAGTTGCATAAGCCTTCTCCTTAATCGATACACATTGCATTGTTCCAATCAGCAACCTTGCCTTCTTGTCTCTCTGAATTGCCTAATTGTGTTGCTCCCTTCATCAGAAGAGCACAATTCCAATGAACAAGGATTCACTATTGAGTCATTGAGCTCCTCAATTATGCAATTCATTGAGCCTGCCCCCAATCATTACACATTGCAAAGTTATAGTGACTAGTCCTGATAACTAAGATCCCTCACTACATAATCCTTAGCCCTATCTTGCTCCTAGTACACATTACACAGTTCCAATTGACAATGAAGCCTTCCTCAATCCCTAGGATGCCCAACTATGCAATACTTGTCTCCTTCTACTTGGGAACTCCTCACTCCAGATCATCAATCAATAAGCTCAATTCCATGCCTCTTGTACCACCTCACTATGAAATAAGACCTTTCAAACCCTCATGTACTATGCATTTTGAAATTATAGTAAATAATGGGTCCTCCTTGAGTTCCTAAAGTCCTCAACTGTGCAATCTCCAACATCTTTCGTTCAAAACCCTTGCATGTTACCTCATCTTAATCAACATATTCCATGAGTGAGTAGAGGTAGAGTATATGGTTTTAGACTAATGTTGGCTTGTCATGAGTGGTCTCCATCTACAGGTATCATCATTACAACATGAGATGGTAGTGCTAAAGAAAGGCCATCAAGGAGAGGCTACAAGAGAGTACTTATGAAGAAGGAGCAAAGGAAGAATTATCATTAAGAACAGAAATGAATCTTTGATCTAGATAAAGAATCTAACTTCGAAGGTCCCAACATTCACCTAGATCCTTTGGAGGGTGAAAATGAAGAATAAAGAAAGATATATCATGAAGAAGTCAAATTCTAAGCAACAAGAATAGCATCTTGGCAATGCCACATCATCATGAAGTTCCATATCATCATTGCCAAGTTGTGGCTTATACAAATGTCATCATAATGTCATAAGAGTTAATGAGTCTTCCCACATAGTTTGGAATGTAATTATGGATTTTCAAGAAAATGATAAAATGTAAACGTGTGGAAGTCCAAGAGTCACATGTGGAATGTGAAAAGTCACATATAGAATAAAGAGTCAATAGAATTTCAAAGGTCACTGGGAAATTCCAAGAGTTATGAGGGTAACTCAAGAGTCATGGAATATGAAAGCTCATTCCTCTTGTTATAAATACAACCTCATAACTCAAGCATGGGGATTTTGGTAGTCATATACTTTGGAGAACTAGCCTTCACTTCTCTAGCTTAGCATAGGAGAGAAGATCATTCTTTGGAGAAGCAATAAGTGACCTAATGTTCCACTACTGGAGGTAGCAGCTTGCGATTGTAACTATGTACTTGGTTTTTCAAATTAATCATCGAAACATCATTGAGGAAACACATTTTCATGCATGTATTGTCAGTATTGTAAGGCTATCCTTTAGATGTTTGGTGTATATGTTATGTTCATACGTACTAAAGAAATTGAACTACATCATTGGGTTTGGTGCTTATCTTGTTGAATGTGTGTTGTGTTTACTTTAATGATCATGGTGTATATGTGAACTACTTCGCTAGATATTAAAATAATCTTTCCTTTCTTGTGTGTGTCTCTCTTAATATAGTACTATTACTCTCCTTATAGAGACTCACTATTTACTTCCATCTCGTGAAAGTATTGTTTTACATATTACAATTGGTGTTTCATAGTGTCAACTTACTTACTGATTTCAAAGGTTATGCACATACTCTCTTTTGTTATACATTGACGTCTAAGGAAAACCTTAGAGTTATGGTGGTTGGGCTAATACTTTGGATGGGCCTCTTACTCCAAATGGTGAGAGGTATAATTGGAAATTTATACAAAGGAGACCCCTTTGTTTGATAGATTGCAAACATCGTCAACATTTATATACTTTTTTTATTGAGACGTATTGAAAATTTATCGGTAAGGGGAGACTTTGTTTCCTTTATAGATAACCTAGAATGTTGGTTTATCTTCTTGTAATTGTTTATCATTGGTAATGTGATGTTGTCATTTGCAACCCAAAGGAATGAGATTAATCTCAATTAAGTTGGGTGAAGTTGAGGTGGACTAATAATTTCCCGTTTTATGCATTTCTACTATGGATATGTCTTGATGGATATTTCCTTTTAGGATTATTTCATAGGTTGAAGAAGATTTATAAAGTTTATAAGTTTTTAAAAGAGTTTTTCCTCTATAAAATAAATTTAGATTCGCTAAAATTTACTTGTGAGGTTAGCAAGAATTTAGTAACACTTCAAATAAACTCCATCATGAATCCATGATAATGATACATCCTGATATTTTTGTCCAATAACAATGATCATACACTTTCAATTAATGGGCTATTAATTGAATAATGGGACATCAACTATCAAGGCAATCAAATCAGGCACCTCACAACACTTTGATAATCACACATTGTGAATCATCAATATTGATGGTTATAAAACGTTCATTGACCAGTGGGGTTTAGTTCCGTCATTTAGCATTCATTATCTAGTAGGGTGAGTTCTGTGAGTGTTGTATTGTTGTCTCTAAAGAGATAGAATTTTAACTGATGGTGGAATAGAGTTGTTGCAGTTGAGGGTCAGGATGTCGAGGTATCGAGTGTTGGGAATTTACAATGTCTTTCTACCGAAAGACTTTGTTTAATTTACAATATATTGAATAACTCCCCAATATGGTCACCTTATATAGAAAAATCCTAATAAGTATGTCAGCTAACGGCAATTACTTCCTATTAGATGATGTCCATTATCATATTTGGATGTTGTAGTATTCACATTTTGTATATTGGTGATTAGGTATGATATGGTCAAGATGCAAACAATCAAGTTTTCATCCAATTATTAATAGAACCTAATATTATTTTTACATGGGATGCCAATGATCGGAATCTGGATTAGGGGAAAAAATTAGCTCAAAAATAAAAGTTCTTGGAATCGTTTTAAACTTGAATGATTATGTCCTTCTTGTCAAAATGATCCCAACGCAGTCATTTCGTTCAAAATGGAGTTCTTATGAGGAAGATAGAGCCTGCTGACTGCTTTGCCAAACAGAAGAAATTTTGCACAAAAAAAAACCCTCTCATGCATACCAAATTGTCGGTACTGCTAATGTGGCAGGTGACTAGACAAGGTCAATGCACGGTCAATATCTAGTAAGGTTTCGATAAGTGTCACGTTGTGGTTGGATATTCGATTTGGTACGTGGTGTGTTTTCATTGGTTGAAGGTGGTCCAATGAGGAGGGGACAAGTGAC
The DNA here is from genome assembly GCA_000404065.3 of Pinus taeda. Lineage (NCBI taxonomy): Eukaryota > Viridiplantae > Streptophyta > Pinopsida > Pinales > Pinaceae > Pinus > Pinus taeda. Next base: position 4,823 of record APFE030072196.1, read on the forward strand.
AAGCCCGAAGTCCGCAATGTGTCCCTCCCCAAAGGACCTCTGCATATTGGTGTGCACATCAAAATTTTTGTGGAGGTGGCAAGGTTCGATCCCGCTACCTCCCCTCCACAACTAAGGCTCTTTACCATCTCCGCTACCCATTGTGACTTAATCTTATAGTTCATCACTAATGTTTAAATGTTATAACTTTGGGAGTTGGCAGTTAGGAGGGTCGGCCCATAGGTCAACCCTCCCATGAGAACACACCAACCCATGGTGGTCAACCAACGGCTAACTTTTACACCAGCGGACAACACATACACCATAACCGCGAACTCCTTGCAACATGTGAACACTCTGGGATAACCACTAACAGTTATCCAAACAAGCATCCAACATTAACTGCTTGCCATAACCGTGGCATTATCCGCCACCATATGACCACTCAATGGAGGCTATCGGTGTTAAGTTAAATGGTTAATCCTAACCATAACATTTTTTTCCATGACATGAGACCACTCCACTAAGACTATCCAGGTTAACAGTTAATAGAATGCGGGTTAGTGCTAATCTGGGATTAACATTTAATTAACCTAGTTTAACCATTAATTAACCTCCCGTTAATCAAATTTTAGTTCGGCGGAGTTTTTGTGGTGCCATTAAATCCATCCTTAACTCCAAAATTAGCAGAGATAACTCAAATTCCTCCAATTTTAGTGGAGGTTTACTAGGAGAAAGTTGTTTCTGTCATAACTTTGGAAACATTGGACCAAATGGAGGTCAGGAAAAAAATTTCTTAGATGATTTCAACATTATGAACACAATGGAACATGTTGCAAAGGCATAGAGGCATTTTTGTATTTGATTTTTCCACGTTGGATTTTAAGGAAGCCAAGGGCCACCAGGAGAGGAGGTCAAGCCTAGATCAGCCAGAGTCCAATTGAAGAGCTTGAAGAGTCATATTTGGGGTTTCTAGATGCTCTGAGTCCATTGAAGCAGGTTTCATGAGCTATAGAGCATTATAAAGTATACCATTTTCCATTTTTAGCAAATACAAAGGCCCAAGCCATTGAAGCTGGACCAAGGAGACATAGCCCAGAAGGAGTGATCTCCTTTATCAAAACATTGTGTGAAGTGTTTTTCTTGATGGTTTGCTATTCATTTACTTGTTGTTGTTTAAAACTTGTTTTGCATGCTATTCTTCTCATGATTCTAACATAAAACTTGACATAAATTTACCTGTTTTGATTCAAAAACACCTAAGAAAACTTGTGCACATGAAGCAATGGACAACTATTTGTTTTTAAATCTAAAGTTCAAATTAGCACAACAAAACTAAAATTCAACTACAGATCAGCCAACATCGTAGCATAGTATCACATGCTGGCACAAAGAGTGACATGGCATGGTGTCAATATATTAGTTATTGTGTGTCTCATCTTTGGAATATCGAGAAACTAACATATCAGATCTTTCATGATTTTGTAATTTCTCTCAATAAACTAATACCCAATTGGTTATTAACACTATGAAATTTGATGTTATCTATTGAAGTGGTGACACATGGACAATGTAGATGTTTGCGTGGAATTTTAAAGACAAAATCTTCAACAGGTCATAAATTTTGGTTGAAATATTGGATTTGGATGGAGTTTATATCAATGGAAATATCTTGATGAGTAGAATATAATGGTGTTCCAAAAAATGAGTTTTAGATGGAAAATAAAGTAAAATTGGTGACCCTAATTCCTTTAGTTAACCTAGGAAGGTGGATGTAGATAACTCGTATTGTTAACAATGCATTAAGGGATTAGGCATGTTAAACCACCTAACTATAGCTCCTCTGCTAACTACAATTATGCTTTAACAAAAAAGTTCACAAGAATTGCTAATCCAACACCTAAAGATATCATGGTGTTGTCTCCTATAAGTTCCATCTCCTTCATTTTACTTAGCCATAAAAATCCATCACATTGTACCTAACCCAAAACTTGTAATAACTATATAATTCCATACACCTCTTGTGAAATGAATATCCTTTTATGATTTAGTACTTTGGAGGTGCCCTTTTATATGGGTCTTTCCTTATGCTTGAAATCCCCTTCATTATAAAGTGATCCCTAGTGCCCAAAAAATGAACCTAGATACCTCAGTGAGTTGTTTATCGATTATCCCTATCCAATAACTGTGCCTAATAATTCACCCATAACGTTCCCAAGTGCATCGAAGTTATCCAAATGTCCTCAATTCGTTTATCCAAATCATCGTAAGTCCTCGTACCACATTTATTTGTCCCAACTTCGTCCATTTATTCAACTCATCTTTGTCTATCCATCAAATCCACTTGGATTGACCCAATCCTCACAAATATACCTAGACCTACCTAAATCCCTCTAGTTAATCCCACCAAAGCACACACGTGTGCTTCGTGGATGTGCACTAAGGGATTCATTGCCAATTGTGTATTCCAAATGAGTGTATCTTATGATTGTGATTAATAATGACTTGTGTCAAAAGGCACTTCAACCATCCATCGCAACCCCTAACTGTGGACTTCCCAACTTCATTAGTACATATATAGTCCAGATAGACAATTCATCAATATCTCTAGGCCACTCATGTCAATCATGTGAACTACATATTTGCAAATGAGGCTACTTGTGTTATCCTTGTCTCCTTTTCTATCCAAGTTCTCTTCCAAACCTATCTTGGTGCATCTAATTAGCATGCATTTCCACTATCTATAGTGCATATAGTCTATGAAAAGGGGAATCCAACATGTTTCTGGCATACCTTGGCAACGGGCCAAGGAATCCTAATTAACAACTAAAGAATCAAACTTTTATCATGTTTATCTGTGCTACTCAAATCGCTAATGTGATTTTATTGTGGATTCACTTAAAATTACTCAAGATTAAGGCCATAGAAAAGGTGTTCATTTGTTTACATTATGTTTTTTATTACTACAATATCATAATTGTGTGGAGAGAAGTAATTTGTGTCATTTACTAAACATTGTGTTTCTTAAGAAAATAATATCCCCTATACATAATCTTAAGATGTGCCTAAGATGTGCCTACCTCAAATTGGTTGTGACCATCACTAAGAGATTTTATTAAGACTTTCTCCAATTCTTATACTTTGTCATTGTTTCTCTACTTGTTCTACGGTATAATTACTAGATACCATTTCCTTGTAAGAAATATTTAATGATAAAGATTGTATAAAGAGAGATTTAGCCATTGATAATAGCATATAGAAAAGTGAGATGATTTTAGAACTATTGGTATTGGTTGAATAAATATGGCATAGGTTTACATAGAATTAGCACAAGCTTTAGTTGAGAACTAGCTTAACAAGATAAAAATATAGAAATTAAGTTATACCAAGAATTAAAAGGTGGACAAGAAACTAGAGACACATTAAAATAAAAGTAAATGTTATACCGAAATGGTTTTGTTAATTAATTTTATTAATCTTTTCTATATTGAACATAGATGAATTATGAAAATAATTTAATTGAAATATCACCATAGTGAATATGAGAATAACAATTTATAATCTTTGAAGTTAAAAATTATTGATTAATAAGCATTGTACTTTCTAGAAAATAATATGATATTTCTTATTAACCTTAGAATTTAGAAAATTAATAAACCCACATAAAGAATTGCAAAATTTCCCAATAATATTTTAAAAGAAAGATTGGCAGAGGTTTTTATTTTCAATAAACTTATTTTACCTATATGTTAAACATATTTATATATATATGTTTATTATTAAACTTAACAAATTATTAATATACTTAAATTTTCATTAATAATTAAATATTTAAATATCTAAATTTTTATAAATTTCTTCATTTATTCTTAAAAATAATAATATCTCGTATATATTTTAACAATAAATCTAATATTATTAATAAATATTCATTAATTAATTAATTGTAATCAACAATAAATTTAAATATACTTATAACTAAGCTCGGCTATATAGAGTCATCAAATACAAAAAAAAAAAAAATACATTAATATAATATCTATCATTGAAAAGTCTATTATAGAAAAGAATAATAAGAGTATCCATAAGTCTATTATGGAAAAGAATAATAAGAATTAAAAAATAAAGATAACTAAAAATCACAATATGTTATATAATGTAAATTGGCAAACAAACAAAAAGTTATTCATAAAAAGTGATATATTAAAATATTAAATAAAGATAAGTTAAAACCAAGATATGCTATATAATGTAAATTGGAAAATAAAAAAATTATTGATAAAAAGGGATACATTAAAATATTAATTTACACTAATGAATAATGGGTTATAAAAATAAATAAAAAGCCAAAGTATATTACACAATATCATATAATGAAATATATTACCATGATATATTACATATTATGATATGAGCCGTAAAATGCAACAGCAAATCACGCATGAACATTAATAAATATTTTTTTTTAAAATATTTATTTTATTAATTATTACGCTGAACAATACGGAGTGTATCAGCACAGAAAACTAACCATGAAAATGGAGTATAGAAACGTTAATTTTCAATATGTGAATAAGAAGAACAATGAGAATAAAAATCTACTAACATATTACCTAATACTGTTTACTGGGATGTAACCACTGAGCAATTTAAACTTGTCATTGGTTCCAACTTCCTGGTTTGTTTGTGTTAATGTTTGCAACAAGGCTGTGCTACCAACAACTCTCGACGCTGAACAAATTAACATTTTAAAACCTGCTATGACCCATGACCTATTACCTTTACTATATTCCTATCTAGCTTTATTGCTTCCCTGCTGTCTAAATTTCAACCTTGGCAGCCAGCACATTCCTTTGATTATCATGTTCCTTGGATGCTGTGTTCTCTGGCTCTTTAAACTTGGCATATATATCACCTTTGTAGAATTGCCTCGTTCTCAAGACGAGAATAAAGGAAATCATGGCTCCAAAAAGGGTGACGACTATCATAATGATAAACGAGAGCTGAAAACATTTATGCCCAGTGCAAGTAAGCGCGCTCGCAGACGAACAAGTCCCAAGAGCAGTACACTGCTTTCTTGTCTCTTGGTCATACATATGCCCCACAACTCTGACAGACAGAAGATATGATCCCAACGGGCTCGCAACCGCCCCGAAATTATAAAGGGTTGCATAATACTTCAGCCCAAATATCTCTGAGATGACTGCATACATTATAGGCCACTGAGCTCCAAAACACAGTCCAATTATAATGGACGCTATGTACAGTGATCCCGGAAGAGCGAAGGCTATGAAAATATGTCCAATGCAAGCAATAAGCATAATTAAGGTCAACATCAGCGGCCTGGGAAATTTATACCTCTGGAGAAGAATTTCCGATAAAAACCCAGAAACAACGCGGCCTAGAAAATTCCATATGCTAATAAGAGCAACAAAGGTAGTTATATTCTGCTGAGTGTAACCAAGAGATTTTCCAATCTGTCCCATATTATCAATGGCGGTCAGAGTTGATCCAACCCCACAAATACTGGCTAGAAAAAGAATCAGCATATCTATGCTTACTAAAGCTTGAGGAATTGTGAAGTCGTCTCCTCTTTCTGGGCTTTTGAAGAATTTCACAATACGGGATACAACAGAAGCTCTCGCTCTAATTTCATCGCTATTGTTAGTAATATACTCTGTGCCGCTCATCGATTTTCCTTCATTGATCTCTGGGCAATGTTGGGGATCCTTCATTTCTTCATTTCCTTTTGTAAGCACAGTGATTTTGGCATGATCTACTGAGGTCTCGGTGGAAATCTGTTGCTGCTTCTTTTTGTCCATCTCTGCCTTAGCAATCACTAGAAGAGGAAGCGAAAGAAAAACCACAATAACTGCAACAACAATTCTGTAGCCTGCATTAGGGAAATTCTTCCGCGTATTCTCCACTACGATGAGAACCATAAGAAACCCAGCTAATGCTAGAGCTATGTAGAGAAAGTGGTAGAATCGCTTCAGCTCATTTTTTTCCGTCGTCACTTTTGTAGGACGAACTATAAACATTACAATCAGAGAAACAGCACTAGGCAAGTAGCCAAGAAGAAGAATCACACCAGCTGATCCACTGGCACTAGTCCCATAAATTGCATAGTAAATCTGAGTGAAAATTGCTCCACTCAAGCCAACAAAACCTTTCAGAATCCCCAACACAACTCCTCGGCTCCGCGGGAAATTCTTAACACATGTAACAAGAGATCCCGTGTTGGCAAATGTCTGAGAATTAGATCCAATGGTGATATACAAATACATCTGCCATAACTTGGGCTTGGCAATTCGTCGGGTGACAGATAACCATACCAAGGAATATCCAACGATATTCATGATGGCTCCGACAGCAAGAACAACCCATGGAGGGCAGACTTCATTGATAAGACCTGAAACAATCCCAACATTAGCACCCAGGTCCTTGAAAAATCCCAAGGTATCAAGTGTGCTCTGATCATAGCCCAGGGACGTTTTTAGCGCTTGTGAGTAATCCCCAAATATGTAAGTTCCACCAGCACATGACATAATAAGGAACGACACAAATACTACAAACCATCTTCCCATCACTACTCTTTTGGCTAAATCAAACACCTCGTTCCCCTCCATCATATTCACCAGAGCAACACAGACGAAGAACCTAAATTTCTTTTTGATCGAATGTCTTACAGGGATTTTCGATCCCAAGCAAAAATGCGTTGGGAGTCGAATGTTTAGCACCAGACAACTAAACCCAATCACGGGACTAATTCGTTCCGCACTTGCTTAAATAATAAATTGACGACTTGAATTCGTTGCGTGTGGTAACGGATCGAGATCAAAGAGATTCGAAAACAAACTTTGTGGAAATTCAAAGTGTGGATTTTCAATAACGCGTATTTCGTTGTTGCCTTCCGGAGCAAAGACTGGTTTTAGGTTTTTCCTACTGTGGCGTGGACTTTTTCAGAAGGGATCTTCCCTAATCTTCGGGAGAAGCAGACAAAAAGGTTTTGAAGTAAATGTGGTTGCTCTCAATGGGTCTCCCGACGAAACTTGCGCCAAAAGTAGGGACACGACGTTATCACCATGTGCTTCAATCCTGCTATAAAGTCAGACTATAATTTGGGATGATGACATGAATGTTGTGTCATGGCAGAAAATTTATTATTATTATTTAAATAGCAGTAAAATCCATGACAATTCACATGGATGCCTATCATGAGTTGTTAAGTATGCTCATCACTTTTATTAAAAAAAATATTGAACTTAAAAGAACATATTTTCGACCCGCATTGTGGCGGTTTGTTAGGTTATTAATGGAGAAAAACCAAAATTTAAATAATAATATTGTATAACATATATTATTAATTTAATTATATAGATAAAGTAAAATGGTAGGTAGATGTAGATAAACATTAATTTATTAAACATTAAAAAATGATTTAATTTAATTTCTAAATAGTACTTTACAATATTATTGTAGAATACTATAATTTATCAATATTATATTTTCAGAAATAACATAGTTTTCTAATTAATTAATTTACTGGGGTAAAATGGGCATAACTACTTTGGAGATAATCTCAATTTCTAATTTGATAATTTGTGTATACTATTATGAATACTATATAATATTCCATAGATCTTCAATCCCTACAATCCACCCAATAATTATTAATAGTGAAATTAAAATTATGGAAGTTCTATTTCAAATTAATAGTTTTCTAATTAATTAATTTACCGGGGTAAAATGGGCATAACTACTTTGGAGATAATCTCAATTTCTAATTTGATAATTTGTGTATACTATTATGAATACTATATAATATTCCATAGAAGTTCAATCCCTACAATCCACCCAATAATTATTAATAATGAAATTAAAATTATGGAAGTTCTATTTCAAATTAAACATGCATATCCATGTAGAAATAGAATAATTATCTTGGATTTTAGACCTCTGTGGTTTATTTCTTCTGACTTAGTTACCAGAGAATCCACAGTAAGAACCATTTTTTGCCAACGTTTCAAATCCCAACCGGGATCCATCATCAGGACCATTTGAATGCTTGATAGAAGAAGAGCTAATTGTGCGAGCATGTGAAATTATCAAACACCCTCATAATCTCAACAGAGACAATGGTATGGAAATTAGTGGAAGCTGGCTTCCCCTAATCAGAGAAATTAAGGTCACCAACACTTCTTAGTTTTAGCACCCCTTTCTAATAAGTTAGTAACCTAGCTTTAATAATTTATA
>APFE030072196.1:29135-106225 GCA_000404065.3 Pinus taeda
AACCCCTCCCCCCCTTCTCCGCCCCCCTCCTCTTCCCTTCTTCCCCTTCTTAGTCGGCCTGATCCCCTCTCCTCCTCTCCTTCTTCCAATCCCTTTCACCTTCTTTCCCAACCCGAGGATCCCCCTTCTCCTAAGATTCAATCTCCTTCTGATCCTTCCCTTCCCTTGTCCATTTCCTCTTCCCTCCCTTCTGATCCCCCCCCTCCCAGAACCACTAGAAGCAGCTCCAAAGAGCTTGGATCCATTCCTGAAAACCAAAAGAAGCCTGGACGAAAATCTACCAAATAACATAGAGATGAAAATGCATAAATAAACATAGCTTTGGGTATTCAAAACCTTATAGAAACTTATATATAAGGGCGGATAAACAAGGACTCAACAAATAAAGATCTGGGAGGAAGAGCACCTCCTCGTACTCCATTGAAATGATGAAAATGCTTTCCTGGAATAGCAGGGGATTGGGGCACGCCACCAAAACAAACGCCTTAAAAGATCTCTTTAACCAGGAAAGACCAGAGATAGTTCTACTTCAAGAAACAAAACTAGGACAGGCAGAGATGAATCAAATTATTGAGAAACACAAGTTTTATCAAGGAAGTGTGTGCGAATCCAGAGGGGCCTCAGGAGGAATCGCCACACTTTGGATCCAAGACAAATGGATCAAGATAGCAGAAACAGTGGAATAGCATTATATAAAGATCACTTTGCAGAATAAAATGAGCAATTATCAGCTAATCATTTTCAATGTTTACGTTCCGAATCATTACAGAGATAAGGAGGCTTGCTGGACATCTGTCAGCAACAACATTGCAAAGGGAGAGAACGACAATATAATTGTAGGTGGTGAGTTAAATCTTATCCTACATGCCAATGAAAAGCGTGGCGGTAGTTTCAATTCTGACCCCTTCAGAAATCAGTTGGAGAACGTTATGCAGCTCGCACATCTCGTCGATATTGTTCCAAAGAATCGCAAGTTTACCTGGAGCAACTGCAGGATTGGAAAAAATAATATAATGGAAAGGCTGGATCGAATATTGGTAAATGTATATTTTCTCTCCACTTTTGTTGTTGTTCATGCTTCTATTCTCCCCTTCGCTATCTCATATCACTATCCAACTGTCTTATCTTTTGAATCCCATCGTCCCCTGGGCCCAATCCCTTTTAAATATAGCCCTTTATGGAATCATATTTCGGCTGCCAAAACTCTAGTCCAGCAAACTTGGCGCCAACATATAGAACGTTCACTTAGCTATATATGGGAAAGCAAATTGAAAAATGTTAGGAACACTCTCAAGAACTGGGCAAATCCCAATAGAAAGAACCAGAAGCAAAGAAGCTAGATGTAAAAGCTAAAATTAAAAATTTACACCATGATATGGAAAACCAAGAATACATTCAAGCAAGTAAAAATCAAGAAGAGGATCTCTACAGTCAACTCTACAACATCAGGAGAGAAGAGGAAGAAAAATGGCACATAAAATCAAGACAAGTTTGGCTGAAAAGTGGGGATAGGAATACATCCTTCTTCCACAAGCAAGCTACTGTTAGACAAATTAGGAACAATATAACAACTATTATAAACAACGCAAGAAACGAGCACAATGATCAAGCTTCCATTAAAAATGCGGCTATAACACATTTTAGAGATCTCCTAACAGAAAAAGGGGAAGAGGAGAATTACATTGACTTTTTACAGCACATGCCAAATAAAATATCAGTAGAAGCTAACGAAAGACTGACTAAAGAGATTAAAGAGGAAGAAATCTTGAGAGCTATCTGGTGCCTCCAACCTGACAAAGCTCCAGGCCCGGATGGTTTCCCAATTTGTTTCTACAGGGAATTCTGGGAAACCATCAAAAAGGATCTCATCAAGTATTACAAATGGATACAAAGGAAAAAGAAAATGGGAGGCTTCACAAATTCAACCCATCTTGTTCTCATTCCTAAAGAGATCTACCCCTCTACCTTTTCCCGCTTCTGTCTTATATCCCTATGAAACTCTTCATATAAAATTTTCACAAAAATCCTTGCCTCCCAACTAAAGCCTCTCTTGCCAAGCCTTATTTCTGAAAATCAAGGCAGTTTTATGGCCAACAGACAAATTTCCGACTCTATCTTACTTGTCCAAGAAGGCATTCACTCAAGCCTCTATAGAAAGGAAAAGGGCTTAATTCTGAAACTAGACTTGGCTAATGCCTTTGACAGAGTCCGACACTCCTTTCTCTTTGCTACTCTTCAAAAAATGGGCTTCTCTTCCCCCTTCATCAATCTCATAAAAACCTGCATATCTGGAACTTGGATTGCCCCTCTCATAAATGGAAGACCCGACCCTACTTTCTAATCCTCAAGAGGATTGAGGCAAGGTTTTCCTCTCTCCCCTTATTTATTCATTTTAATGGCTCAGTCTTTCAGTTGTGTCCTTGACCATAAGAGACAAGCGGGCCTCATTTCCAGAATCAAATTTGAATATGGAGTGAAAAACATCAATCACTCTCAATTTGCTGATGATACCCTGTTGATTGGAGGAGCTTCTGCAATAATTGCTCGAATGTTCAAGCTCCTTCTTGATAAGTTTATGAGATACTTTGCGGGAATGATTAACCATCTCAAAAGCTGTATTTACGGCTGGAATTCTTTAGCCCAAACTCTCTAAAACCTATCCATCATCTTTGGGGTGTCGTGTAAGTTAAAATGGGACCACTTTAGCTACTTGAGAATGCCAGTGAGCATGGGTCGTGCTAGAGCTAAAATCTGGGACAAAATTCTTGATAAATTAAAAAAAAAAATTTCCACAACCGGGGATCCTTCTGACTCAACCCAGCTGGTCGAATGGTGCTTCTTAAATGTGGGTTGTCTTCACTTCCTTTATATCAGTTCTCCTTAGCTCAGGCGCCAACCTCTTTTCATCACAAAATGGAAGGTACTCTTAGACATTTCTTATAGCAGGGTGGAAAAAGCAACAAGAAAAAATATAACCTGGTTAGTTGGAAACAAGTTATACATAGCCAGGAAAAAGGCGGGCTTGGAATCAAATCTCCACTGTTAACTAACTTGGCTTTTGGTGGCAAGCTTATTTGGAGACTATTAGAGGAGCAGTAAGCTTGGTGGAAAAGAGTCATTGAGGTCAAATATCTTAACACTCCAACGCAACAATTGCTAGTTAGTGAAATACCTGTAAGGAGCAACACAGGTATTTGGAAACTTTGTAAAAAAGCCATTTCTTTTATGGCTCAAAATGTTTCAATGGTTCCCATAGGTGGGAACAAAGTCAGCATTGCAAGCGATAAGATAATGGGAAATAAAGCCATCAACAACTTTCCAGGTATGGAACCAATCATCCTCTACTTCCAAAGCAAGGGATTATATCACTTAAATCAAATATCTCATTGGGACACAGAAACGCAGGCGTGGAAAGGCTGGAGCTTCCCTCCCATTCCTGTTCATCTCAAAGATTCCTTTAATGATTTCCAGAACCATCTCCATAACATCGCGCCTATATCTAAAAATGGTGCTGACGGTTTCCGTTGGGATCCTATGGGTTCAAGGTATTCAATTCAGGCAGGTTATAATTTTTTGTGCAACAGGGATCTCCCCACTTCTCCATGGACGTACTAGAAAGAAACATGGAAAGCTGAAGCCATTCCCAAGGTTAAATTCTTCATGTGGACCCTTTTAAAAGGAAAGACTCTCACCTCAGAAAATCTGCAAAAGAGAGGCATCATGGGCCATTCCCAATGTCCGAATTATCTTGAAGCTGAAGAGACCATGCAACATTTCTTCATTTCATGCCCTTTCGCCATCTCCTGTTGGAAAGGTATAGCCCCTTTTGACCCATTCACCTGGAATTCACCTCAGTCCATTGGCGAAGCCCTAAGCATCTGGAAGAAAAGTTGTCCATGGCCAAATAAGAAAAATAATGTTGTCAAGAGGGTCTGGGACGCCCTCCCTTACGCTCTCTTATGGAAAATTTTGATCGCAAGAAACCACAAGGTTTTCATGGGCCAGGAGACTTTAACGAGACGTCTTTGTAGCAAAGCCAAAAGTCTAGCAATAGAAACCATAGCTGCCAAGAATCCTAAGAAAATCGACCTGGCTAGCTTCTGCAGTGAAGAGAGAGATTTTATCAAGAATCTGATAGACAAGTGTAGCATCCTCTCTCGAGCAGTCAACTACAATAGTTATTCCAACAGCTCCTGTCATAACTGGAAAATAAGATTAAAGCAGGGTGAATTCACTAAATGGATCTACAATAGCAACACTCATATCATCTTCTTCGATGGCGCCTCTAAGTCTAATCCGGGAGCTGCAAGAGCAGGGGGAATCTTTTATTCGCCAAAAGGAGACCCCCTCATTTCTTTTGAGTGGGGTCTAGGAAATCTCTCCAGCAATAGAGCGGAGGTTGTGGCTCTCTATCAAAGCCTGCTCCAACTTCAAATCCTCGGAACTAAGAAAGCTTGGATTTTTGGGGACTCTGCTATTATAACTAGTCTCATGATCAGCAAGAGAATGCCCTCAAATATCCATATACAGCAAATCATCAGTAGATGTCAAAGCATGATCAGCGAATCTTGGGAGATAAAATTCTTTCATGTCCACTCTTTAAACCGAGAAGTAGATGAGTTCGCCAGTCAAGCTTGTTCCAGAACCAAAGGAATTTTTTTCTACTATAAAAAAGATTCCTTTCAATATCTTCCCTGATCTTCTTTTTGACTAATGCTTTTCCGCTTAAGATCATTTTCTGATCGACCTTTTAAGGGGCCCTCTGTCCAAATCCTCTGCAATCCTGATTTAGTTTCCCTCTTCTGCCAAATGTCCTGTATCCCTCTCTTTCTGTCTCCTCATTCCCTTTGTTTCCTATTCTCTCTAGTGAAATCCATGAGGCCTCTCTGCGTGCCTCTGTCCCTTACCATTTCCAGTTTGTTGGCTTTAATGGCCTGGACTCAGGTGTTGATCATCGTCGCCGCTCTCCATTCTATCGCCCTTCAGTTCTGCTACACTCATATCCAAGTTACCATGGGAAATTATATGCTGGAGATCCTTATTGATTCAAGCGCAAGTTGCCACAAACTCATCAGCATTGATCAAAATTGCAAGCCAGAGGATTCTTTCGCGCGGCAGATCAGACTTTTAAATACATATTAAGATGTTTTGCAAAGCTTGTTTTCTTCTCTTCCAATTTGTCCGAATTTATACTTGTATCAGTGTTCCTCATGTTAAAAACCTCCGGAGGATAGCAAATTGTGGCAATTTCGTCAAAGAGCAGCGGTTCCATTCGAGCTCTAAGTTTGTACTTCTAGAGCTTTACCTCCTTTTCTTTTTGGAATTATAAATAACAGCCAATTTCGTGAAAAAAGAAAAAAAAAATTAATTTAAAATCTAAAAAATCCAAAAATAGCGTCTAACTAGATTGTATAATAATGTTATTCTCCAATATTATTAAATTAATATAATAATTAAAAAATATATTAGATTAAATTTTGTGAAAAAATAATATTATTGAAAAATAATCTACAAAATATTTAATTAATAAAGTGTTAGTTACAAACCGCTTTAATTTGTGTATTTTAGTTCTCCTAACTAGTAAGGCTAGTGATATGGAAAGTCAGACTTGTCTTTCCTTCACCTGTCCTTTTATTTATGACTTAGTAAAAGATTTTCATTTATGATTTAATGAAGGTTGAGAAATATAAACATGTATTTTAAATTAATTAAACGTGAATAATTATAAAAAAATTATTTATAAAAAAGTTGCTTAATTGATAAAAAAAATATACATTTTTAATATTATTTCGTCGGTAATGAACGACACTTCGTTGATAAAATTTTAATTATGTAATTTTTATCAAAAACATTTTCTTACGAATCACCCAAAAAAAAATGTTGAGAATTTCTTTTTCAAATGTTTAATGGGGAACCAGATTCGCACGACACCCACAAACGACACCATCTTAGCACATGGACAATTATTATAGGTACATATTAAATACAGTGACCCCAATATCCCTTGTTATTGTCTTCAAAATCGTACATCCATCCATTTTAAAATGTCTGGAATTACTTATTCAAAGTGTTGATGTGAACGAGATTCGCACCTTTCCCGCTAACAAACGCATCTTAGCACACGGACAATTATTATATGTAGATATTAAATCGAGTGATGTTTATATTATGGATAGATATCGAGTGGAAAATATATATTACCATCTCTTAATAAATTAATGAACTGGTGAAGGGTAGAGTATCTATGTATGTTTTTGTAGATTTGGCAAATAAATTGTTATCTTAAGGTAGATCCTTTGTCTCATAAACAAAAAAAAATATATATCAATTTACTCTTTAGTACGTGAGGATTTTTTTTTTAAATGTAAATAAATTTAAAAAATAGATCAAATAATATTTTCATTTTTAAAGTAAAGTTTACCATTAATAAAATTAAGTGATTTATATACAAGTTTTTATATGAAAATGAAGATTGCAATTCATAAGATTAAGTGATTTATTAAAAAAAATTATGAAAGAATTTTGAATCAAAATATAAATTCAAGTTCCGCGCTTTTTAAAACCTTGGTAAAAACTTAAATTTGTAAATGAGCTTTAGGTTTTTCAATGTTTACAAGTGCGAGGAATGGTGGAGAGATTTAGCTTTACCTTTTTGATGTTCAGAAATGTGAGGAATGGTTGAAAATTTCTCACTATCCTTTACATAAATTTGTATAAATGTGTATGGAATTGGAAAAAACTATTTTGGAGGGTGTTGAGAAAACATAGGATAGAGGGTGTAATATATGAAGTATTAGGTATCTTTTTATTCAAAAGTTTTTACTTAAAATTCTCAATACAAATATAAATATAGCTCAAAAATAATTTAAAAGTTTTACAAAAATTTTAATCTGTATGTAAATAATGAAAAGCACTTCAAGATAGTTGAATAGCTAAGAGAAAATAGAAATGCTTAAATGTATTTTCTACACAATAATGATTGTTTTACCAATTGAAATGAAAAATATTTGATTAGAAAACCCTATAAAAATAAATGAAATAATAATAATAATAATAATTAAATAACTATTAAACTCTTTATACTGGCTTTGTTTATTTTTATATTAAATAAAAATCATTATCCAGCATTAATATAGATAATTAATTTATTAATTATTGTAGTCTTATCAGTCTATAATGTTACTATTTTTCTACTTGTATTTTTAGAAACTGTATGATATAGCTATAGATCTGAAAAAAGAAGCATTATATTATTTTATGTCAAGGTGACTAGTGTTTGGATTATTTACATTATTAAAATTATAATTTATATATTATATATATATTATATATAATATATCTTATTATACAAATTTAAAAATTGAATGTTAAATATTATTATTAAACTCAAAATTAGTTATTTAACTGAATTTTACTTTCTTAATTTTAAAAAAAAATCTCAAATTTACCGAAACCCAATATCTTCACTATTAAATATATTTTTCCACATTAGAAATAATTATTAAATGTATATAATAAAGAGTTTTTATATTTTCTACTATTCATCTTATTGCTACCAAAAGTTATTCAACCATCTTACAATATAAATCCTATTCTCCAAATCAGAAATATTAATATTCACATTTAATATAATAAATATTTCTTTATTATTTAACTGCCATTCATGTATTACCTAACCAAACGTTATTCAACCATTAAACAATGTGAAGCATTTACAATTAGGTAGAAGGATATCAAGATATTAGTGTACCTCCCATTCCCCTACTGGTGACCTGTGTGATATTTGTTTCATTTTAGAGAGGATTCTTGGGTCTATACCACTCAACTAGTCACTCACCATATTCGTTTTATTATTTTTAATGGTGTTTATTCAATTCATACAATTCATTTGATTATTTCTAATTGTGTTTATTCCATTTATACAACTTTGTATCTAGTTGGTTATTGTGTTGCGTCACCATGTCTTCAATGAAACCAGGTAGGCAAAAGAACAAAATAAATAACACTCTTTTATTACCCAAACTTAACTGGGTCAACTTTCATCTTTTGTTCCAATGGAAAAGTCATCATATGTGATTAGAGATTGAATGGAATTTTCCCTTTTAATTTGCCCACTCTACTTATTAATTTAATGAGACATATTCAGTAAGAATTTATTTTATCTTCCCAAGAAATACTATTCAATGATATATTTTTTCCTTTAGGTTTAAACCTATAACATCTTAAAAACATGATTAACTATATTCTAATTTCTAGAATACAAATAAAGTACAAGTTTATTATCAAAATTTGAGTTTCAAAATTCATAAATTTTCTTCATGCTTTATTTACTACTTCTCGTAAGAAGGCCTGGTAGTTTTATTTCAATTTATATTTCAAGGAAATATTTAATTTATGAATAGAAATTTTTGGATAGCTATCATTATATTTTCTTTATGTTAAAGCTGGCTATTTTTTTCGGGTTAATAGTCTATTTTGTTTGAATATAGCTGCTTACATGATAACCAATAATTTCATTCATGTTTTTATTTTGTGTTCCTTTGGAGTGAGCTTATTATTGTGGATAAGAATCCTATGGATGTCCTATTCATTGTCATATTGAATATAAAAAAATTATATTCTCATAATGAAGATCCCAAGTCCATATAAATTTGACTATCTACTATTATTTTAGCTAGTAAATCTTTGTTGATATCAATTGAAATAAATATCTAGACTTATGTACATATATCCAACCTTATCCACCAAAAATCAATGTTTATGTATACATGCAAAGTATTGTTGATATCTTCCAAATCTTATATAAATGTCAAAATGTAGAGCCAAATTTCGAAGGAAAACCAAATAGACATCTTGGTAATGTATATAGTGTGAAGATCAAAACCTAGTAACCATGAGGCAAGAAAAATACATGCTCTTCCCCAAAAACGAATCACCCTCTTGAAAATCTTATTGATATTCAACAATATAGAAAAAATAAACAATAGAGAATCCATTAGGTAATATATACACCACATGATGCCTCATACAACTTGAGTGGATCCATTGGTAAATCTTTGTTGTTGGAGGCCTAAAGGCACTTGAATATGAAAATCATTGAAGGTGATTTATAAATTGGGAGTATGTTTTTATTTTCAATATACGGCACCTATAACATTTGTACCTCTTCCCACCATGTGGGATTTCTGCTCATCTTTCACATGATTAAAAGGTGATGTGTTTTCATGGTGGTGGGTGGCGAACATCATGTCGTGATTCCCCTCAACAAGATTTATAATGTTGCATGTTATGGAAACCAATCCCACTTTGTACCTTCGCATTCTCCTTTCTATATTGTGATTTCTTCTTGAACTAGACATGTCATGAAGATGTCATTTCGATCCTTCACCATTGTATTTGTGGCTCAAGGTAATAAACCCCCTTGGCCTCATTCATTTAGTCTCGATCCTCAATGCTTAAGGGACCACACATGGGCATGTACACTACCACTCCTACACTAGAATTATCCTCTCCTCCCCATTATTCTTCATGTGGGTTATAACCACCTGCACCATCCTAGTCAATCCCATTTGCATTTATGACCATCACTCTCAACCCCTTGATCTACCAGCATGTTCAATATGCCATCCCCTATGTCACCCTTTTCGCAACCTATCTTCAAGGTTGTGGAGGATGGGTAACAAGGGTTGTAGATGTAAGGAAATGCCCACTCAATCTATCAAGGTTGAATCAAATGCAACCAAATTTATCATGAAGTTTTATATAACTTATACAAACCCACATAATTAGGGAACTAGAAAACTAGAGTGTCATACCCAAGATCTTTTCTAGCTCATGCATTGTGAATAACTCGATAGTGAGGTGGAATTATATATAGAAAAACTAGGTTTAATAATTATTTTGGTTATTGTGATACCAAGCTCCAAAAAAATAAGAAATTTTACTTGCACACCAAGACTATGGTGACCCAATCCATCAACAATGCAGAGGCAAAATAACGCTTAATGAAATGCATGGATTTTCTAGAGAGAAGAATTGTTTCAACACCATGTTGTATCACATTGTTTGTAAAAGAACATGGGGGTATGCTACAAGTTTCTTCTCTTGGTTCTTCCAAATAATCTCTTGGTTTTTCCGAGGAAACTCACATCTCTCTCTTGGAGGACACCCCCAAGAAAGTTGCCCCATAATGGATCAGAATTTCTATAGGCCTTTATCAAATTATTTTGGGATTACAATTTGGTGGATTATATAGTATGGTTTCCCCATTTGGGTAGTCTCATGGTTAAAGTCTCTTTGTCATGGAGCTCAATTCTCTATTATTGAACCTTTATTTCCCTCATGGGCAGGGCATGTCAAATTTAATTTGAATGCACGAGGTCCATTTGGAAGAGAGGATTGTGGATATATCATTACTAATAAATTATAAATATAAGTATATACAAAAAGAAAATATTGACACCTCTTCTAAATCCTAATAAATGTATATGCAATTCATGGAGGAGAATTTGGAGAAAATAAGGAAGAGTATGTGCTTCTAACCAAATCAGTAAAATAGATAAGGATATTAATATGAAGGTAATCCATTTCACACCACTCTTGCACATAAGTGTACAACTAATGTGAGAGCTCAATCTTAAAAAAATGCTATAGTTTGACAACAAAGCTTAATCAACAAGTTTCTTTCATTAGAATTTAGAGTAATCAAATAGTTTGTTGGTTTATTGAGCTTGTAGGAGTAGAATTTACACTTTAGATCTACAATGTAATCATTAAATTTCACCCACAAGAGTAAGTGTTTTTCTTTATGAGATACCCAACCACAATTTGGAATCTTGATAAATCATAAAAAAAATATTAGACTAAGGCTTCGTAAGAAAATTTCATGATATTAGATTCATTTTAGCACACCCTTGACGAGATCTTAAATATTTTACAATTTCATTAGCTTTAATAAATTAGAAGAAAATTAGTGAATATTGTTCCTCATTAAAAGTAATATCCCATTTTGATTACAATCTTGAGTGTTTTACAATTTCATTGCATATATTAATATTAAAAGAAAATCAATGTATCTTGTTCCTCACTAAATGCCATTATATCTCTTAAATATTTCTAAATTTTTTAGTATTCTTTTTTTTTTTTTTCCTTTTAAACGGAGGAATATATTTTGGTTCACTTTGGGTTCCTTTTCTTTGTATGAAAAAACAAAATTCTTTTTTTCAATGTTGTGAAGAAAATTTGACGATTCATTTGTTTTTTATAAAAAAAGATTATTAAAAAAATCATTATCTCAAATTAGTAGTGGGACAACCATAACTAATTGATATTTGCTAATACAAAATGAATCCTCAATATTATTAGTTGAAAATGATACCACTTGTATGGTAGTAAATGAAGGGGGAATCATTCACTATTGTGAGCTACATCTATCATAACTCAGTTTTCAAACTAGTAGTGGGGTCAAGCATCATTGATTTCTATTTGCTAATACAAAATGACTCCTCAATGTTATTACTTGGAAATGATACTACCTATACCGTGGTAAGTAAAGGGGAAAACTTTCACTCTTGTGAGGTACCTCTAGGTCTTAGATCATCAATATTTTTCCTTATATCCGAAACAAATGAGCTCTTAAAAAAATAAATGCAATTACATGAATAAATAATTTTTGTAATCAATTAAGTTCTTAAGCCAATTTTTATAATCAATTAAGAAATTAACCTATTTCTCTTATATAAGAAATTAAATTTATTCCTTATTTTTAATTAATTCGATGGATTTTTATGGTGAGGATTTTCCTCGCAACACTTTAGATAGATTCATCGGTCGCAACGTAATCTAGCGATAATGGCCCACCTTCTCTGTTTGGCTACAATTGTTGAGATATCCGCCCGCTTCTCAATGTTTTGGGTGCTCCTTTAGCCCCTGTGCCTATCAGTGGAGATCCTCTTCCTCATCTGAGTATTAAAGACACTCCCATTGTAAGGAATCCTATGCTTTTTTTCATTCCCTTTGTCCAAGTCGTTTTCATGTTTAGTGTATCTGCAACGTCCCTCTCTACTATAGGACATCGTGTAAATTAGCCTATTTGGTAGCTTGAAAATTTGTTTAGTACTTATTGTCTTGATCAAACATGCTATGGGTTGAGGTTTGCAGTGGAGAATGATGGTAATAATTTATGAAGATAGATTAAAGTAGAAGTATAAGACAATAAAATACGTTTTCATAATCAAGGAGTTATTGTTGAGGCCCTTTGATTTTATTTTATTTTGAGGTGAATCATAGGGCTCTCCCTAATTCCATGCATAATAGGCACCCGTCTACTAATGCTGAGAGGTCTGCAGCTGCAAGAAATGTTGAAATCCAAAGGGGTTAGTTGGTTGTGCTCCTGCAAATGGATTGAAATTCCAAATCTAATATGCTTCCCAGGGGTGGGATCTAAACGTTACTAACCCTTTACTCTTGGTATTGTTTCAAAAAATATATAGGAGGGTTTGATATATAGTTGGGGAAAGAAGTGATTTTTTAAAATGTCTATGAGTTTGAGATTTCACATATTATTTCTATGGATTGTGATAAATGTTGAGATATATAATCTAGAAACATGTGATTTAATGTCCAGGGACATGATTTTGATGTTTCGTTTCTCCTTTCTCTTTGAATTTTTATTGAAATTTTTTGCTGAAAACCATTATTATTTATGCACGAAACCTCATCTGCCCAATATATCTTGCAACAATGTATAACAGGCTCTGGAGGTGTCTAGTATCAAAGCTCAATCCAAAATTCATATGCTATGGGAAAGGTGAAGATGCTAGCATCTGAATATGAAACAACTACAAAAGAAACAAGGAATTGTAATTGCTTTAGAGAAGTAGAGATTGGTGGCTTTATATTATGGTAGATGATGCGTGATATGTGGTATGGGGAGCTTGTAGTTGGAGGCAACAAAGTGCATGTAGGGAGCAATGGGAAGTTAGTTTAGAGACACACGTCATGGCTTGGTGCTCATGCCACAAAAGGACTTGTTAGGCCTTTGTGTAAGGCTCTTCATGTCCAAATACTAGGCATATATTTGTTTTTATTTGAATTTCTTATATATGTGTGTGTTTCTTTTTTTTTCAATTTATTGGTATTTGCACTAGCCAGAGGCACACATCTAAATGTTACTTTACTTCAAGTACATTTCAGGGGGTTATGGAATTTCTATCAATTTTCCTCCTTTCAATAGATTCATTTTTTTTCACTCGGGCCATATTTGATTTTAGGTTATGATCTATTTCTTTAGTTTTTTGCAACACGTAGGTAAGTGCTAAAACCTATGTTGCTTGTTGGCCTTTTGGTAGGAATGATTGTTTTTGCAACTTGAACAAAATATAACCTGATGGATCATTTGCTTAATATGTCCTAGATGTGTAAGATATCTTGAATATGGGTTTGATATTTGTAGTGAAATTGCACACTACCTATTGCCAAATTTTAGTTTTCTTAGTGTTCAATTTTATCAGTTTTCCATCACCCAATTACCAAAGACTACACTCTTACTTATTTCTTGATAAGGTACAAAATCCACATTTTTCTGAATTTAGAAGTAATATTTATTCTTCAGTTCTGATTTGAATTAATAAATTCTACGGTGTTCAAGTCTTGAAATCTTGTGTTTGGTTTAGGGCTTGGATCCACAACCACTGCAACCATGTTTTTTGATGCTAGATGCATTGGAGAGAAGCAAATAAATGGGGAAGACTTCTTTTTTATTAAGCTTTGTGCAGATCCATCAAACTTAAAGGCTAGAATTGATGGCCTTGCTGAGATTATCAAACATGTTCTCTTTGGAAATTTTAGCTAGAGAACTAGGCTTCTTGTCCATATGGAAGATTCTTATCTCACACAAATTCAACCTACTGGAGTTGATGATGTTTATTGGGAGACAATAATAAACTCATTGGTTGATGATTATAGACCTATAGAGGGAATGATGATAACTCATTTTGGCCGCTCTATTGTCACTCTCTTTCAGATTCAAAGAAATAACAATGAGCCACAACGAAACTCGGATGGAAGAGGCTTGGATTATAGAGCAAGTTTTATTCAATATCCCTAGATTATCCTTGGATTGCTTTATCCCTCCAGTAGACATAATTTGTGGTTCTGTCATTGAAGCCTTTGAGTTGCCTCAAGAAAGAGGTAAATCCATGGCTGGGAGCAACCGCAATAAGGTGATTACATTGGAGAAATCTCAAGGAAAGGGTCATAACATCATTTGGAGAGTAGAAGTTGGACATTCTTCTATAATTTGTTTAACAAAGATCAGTTTGTAATTCTAATATTCTATTCAGACATTAACATTGTTTTTTTCCAAATATGACTTTCAAGACCTTTCAAGTTGCCTCCAAGAGCCTCATGAGTTAACATGCAGATAACAAACCTTCACAGGTTGTGTCTTAGGGCTCATAAATATTTATATGTTGAATGAAGAAAATTTTGATGATTATCTTGGGTCGGATATTGAACTCTTTCAAGCAATATACAATATCTGAGACATATAACTCTTTGTTTAATCACAACTAATCCTATATGGAAGAAAATTGGTAACGTTGACATATATGTCCACATTAACAAATAAATGTGTTACCCACATTTTTCAAATTTCTTGAGGGTGTATATGTTTGCTAAGCAGGGTTTCCATTTCTCAAAAGTTTTGCAAGTTTGATGTTTTCTGCAGGTTGTGGAGCAGTTTGTGCAGTGTAGTTAGTTCCTCTACTTGAGAATAAATCCCAAAGACCAGGAAGAATGAATGTGGGTGGGTTTTGACATACGACCATGTGGAAGTGTCTTGATTGGCGTGGTAGATTCAACAAAATAGTGTCCAAGCATGGTTGTTTCAATTTGGGTGGTAGCTTCTGTTGCAAATGTCTAAAGATACTATGTAAAAGATATTAGACTTGTTTTTTGAATTCCTAGATTTGATTTGGACTAGGCATATTTAAAAAGAAAATAGTTGTATAAAAGTGGTTATTTGTCTCAAGCTGTCCTGTAACATAAGATCTGATGCCTATGTTCTAGTAATGATAATGTCTAATATTCTCTTTTATGACGATGCTGATGATAATGATTATGATGGTTAACATCTGAGAAGGTGTCAAATTCACTCTTCAAATTAGAATGGAGTGGTTTCTCTTATGGTTAGGCATTGCAAGCCAAATAGGAAAATAACTCTGAAGATGATGGTCTCAACTGCAATTTATAAATTTAATATTTGTAAAACAATCCTATGTATTATTTTCCATAAAATACACTGCAAGTTTTATAAAATTGAAGATTTTTGTCAAAACAAAATCTTAAACATCATTCGGATTATTAGACTTTCTACTTTAGCAAGACATTTTTATATGAGATTTTTTAGCTTCTCGAGGAGATGCACAAAAATTAATCGAGATTCTGTAAAAATATAACATGTTGATTGCACCAATCTTTGACATGATGTACAATGTTGGATTTTCTTCTCTAATTTGGGTCCCATTAGATGTCACTATTTAGCTTTAGCTTTCCACTTTCGACAAGCAAACTTGAAGGAAAATTGCCTTTGGTTGGCACATTAAAGTTTTCATATGTCACTCTTTCAACCTCCCTTTTCTGTATCTTTGACAAAAATTACCTAATTGAGTTCTGGATTCGAGTGTTACGTATCCACTAATTTGACTACCACTATAATTTTGTTTTCCTTGTTTTCTGTAAGAAATGATGAGCTCTGCCATTTTCTTTTCTGCGAGAAGTTAAGAAGTTAAGTGTGTGATCAACAAAATATTAAATAGAATATGTCAGACCCTATATGTCTATTAACGATGGTCTGATTGGAATATCATGTTAGCCTGTATATCAAAAGTTGTAAATGGTAACAATTGTAAAACCCCGATATCTTGAACCTCTGATTTACAATATCCCTTCGGATTCGATAAGCATATAAACAAAGTTTTAATGTTGATATTGCATTATCCCCTCATCAGAACTTCTTTATATCGCAAGTTTTATATTATTGCCATTGTTAAAAGTTATGATATCCATTTCTCGGATACCTGTTAACATTTGCGACTTGTCACCTCCTATGGGCCGTTGTTGTATAAATTTAAAAAGTCGTGAATTATATGATTTTTGGGCATCAATTTGAACCTTGATCATACAGCGAAATCAAAATATCAAAGTTGCTAAAAATCAAAAAATAAAATTTGAAGTACTTGTGGTGCAACTGAAATTCAAACCTTGGACATACAAGGAAATCAAAATATCGCATTGTTATAGCTAGCTTGAGCTATATTTCTCATTTGAACTAGTAGAAGCTTCTTGAAATTGGCAAGGAGTTGGGGTTGGTCCTTCTGCTAATATAAGCTACTATGGCATGCTGGCTAGACCTATTTCTATCCTTCAAACAAGTAATTGCCTCCATGCTCATCTGCAAAAAAAGGGAAATGGCCCCTGTATCCCCGAGATGAGTAACTCGATGCTCTTTAGAGGAAAAGAGTAGCTGGTAAGGGTGCCTTTAAAGTGATCCTTTATTCATTCATCAAACCAAATCTTGATTGATCTGTTGCAGACACAAATTATTAAATCTTGTTGCATTTGGCCCAAAAGCATGAATGTTGATTAACACATCTTGATTAGATAACTCTTAATATGTTTAATCAAATGCACATAACAATTATATAGCAAGTATTTACTAAAATTCACATTTATTCTTTTGATGTTATTTTTAACTTTTGACAGATGAATCATTGTTAATAGGTTTTCTAAATCGAAGATGAAGTTATTGATCATAGCCATTTAATTATAACTATTAAAAATTGCTATGTTTTTGATGTGCTTTATTACAAAGTTAATGAACCATATAATAATACTATTAATAATGAATTGAATGAGCTTAATAGTTAATTAAACTGACCCTTGAAATTATGTAAAAAAATATTCATATAATCAAATAATTAAATTATACACTAGTTTCCAATATTACCAAGAAAAAATAATTAAGTGTAATTATATAGAAAATGTTTCTTCTAAAAACAAGGTTTTTATTTCGAAGTTCGACAAATTAACACTCTAGAGATTCATAAGCCAACACTGCCATGAACTCCATTTAGAGCCCTCAGCCTTCCCTTTACACCGTAAGTTGCAAACGGTAATATATCAAAACATTATTCGTTTTTAAATCGATCTGGTTGGTTTGGATTAATATGAATTTTGATATTCAACCCAACTCTTGTGGGAAACCACCTTTACTCAACCAATTTTAATTTCACGTGAGGAAGTACCTACCTTTCTTTTTAAAATACCTTCCTTCACATCTCTATTGTGCAGGAATGCTAAGGAATTTGGATTCGCAGCTTTTCAGGTTTGCAATTTGAAGTGCCTTAAATGGAGACAAAAACCAATATATTTGATCTTCATTTACTGTAATATCGTCATAATATATATAAATATAAATATAAATATAAATATAAATATATATATAATATATATATATATATATATATATATATATATATATATATGATTTAGACAATGTTATTTATATAAATTATAATTTTTTAATTCATTTTGATAATATTTAATTAATTTTAAATTTGAGATTTTTATTTTATTGTTCTAAGTTAATATAGGTGAAAAATACCAGTTTATATAAGTTTAATCAATAACTTTGTTTGACATTTTTTAATAAAAATGATAAAGTTAATTATTTTATTATTTATTATACATATAAAAAGAAGAGGAGGTAATATGGTTCGCAAGAAGGATGCAATTTTCCATGAGATGTTTTTCTTTCTATTGTGAATATTCTATCGAAATGATTATGTTTTTGAAGAATTTAAGAACATGGTAAATACTATGGTGATTACAGAGATTCACTTATTAGATATTGAGAAAGAAATAGGATATTTTAAATGGTGCGTTGAGAGGGAATTTATAGATATGTTATGTTTTTAGATTTTTTTGTTTATATGGAACTTATTAGGATAGCTTTGGTTCTAATACATATAGTAATGGATAGAGATATCACCAAATTGCAAATCTATAATTACATTAGGTTAGTGATTAGATGGTGAAAATAATATGCCATAACCTTAACATTTTCTTATCATATATTATTACTAAAATTAGGAACATGTATATCGATTTACCGTCTCCTCACAAATGATCATTCAAACGTGAAAAGTATTAGTAAATGTCTCATCTGAGAACACAATTGATAGCCAAGAAGATGCTCTTATTCTTAGCATCATTAAGGACAAGGTTATCTCAAATTTACCTCAATTATAAATATTTGAATAGACCTTTATGGACGATATGATAGGGTGAATATACAAGTCATGATAGTTTGGGAACAACTTGGAATATGATGTTCTACACTAGTGAGGATGATTACCTTAGTCCTTTTCTTGGGTTTCATCCTTCATTTGATTTTAATTTATGTTGTGTATAATTTTTTAGTGATGTTTTTATAAAATGTAAGCTTATGAACAAATTCATAACTATTTTTTCTTATTAAGGAGTAGTAGTAATGCCTATGTAGTTTGTGTTGTAGTCTTACCCTAACCCCTTTGAGTAAACAAATGGGTTGCTATGTATCCATTCTATCTTATGTTAAATAAGGCCCATGTAATAGATATAGTGTGAAAAAATAATTTTAATAAGTCTTACTAGAAGATTTTTCCTACTATAAACTTCATAATAATCTAGAGATAAGATATATAAATAGATTAAAGCAATGTATTGATGTTTCTAGCTATGCATAATGTAATTGGAACTCTACTAATATGGATGTTTCCCCCTTGAAGAGGAAAGTGAATGTTTCTTTCATAGATAAAGGAATTCCTACTTTTGCTACATTGGTTCTTCAACAATTGATATTGGTTGTCAAAACCCATCACTTATAGTCTAAATCTTGGTATATTCTATTTTTATAGTAAATAAAACCACTTTCCTCAACTAATATATTTGAGAATCTTTTTAGGCCATAATCATATTTCAATATCTATAAATAACATAGTGATGTCTCATTCAATCAATAATCCTATGGGTTAGTAATAATAAAAATAGGAAATAAAAATGGGTTTACCTCGTTGGACACCCTTATAACTCATAATGGTATCCTTTCAAGTAGTATTGCATAAAGCAACACCTATATATGGAATTTCACTTTCATATACCATTGGCTATATTGGATGTCCCCTAGGATAAGCCAATCAACCATATTGTTGCTATTGTGCACTAAGAAGGACACTTAATAATATTTCTTCCTATTACCTTAATAATTGGATAGTACAACTAAGGCTATAATCGATCCTACACATATAGAGTACTGGTATTGGAACTTACACATATATTAGATAAATTTAACACATCACACTCTATTTCCCAATGGCCACTAGTAATCTTGTCCTATACGTTCAACCGAAAATCACACTAAGAGTGGGGTGTGAATCAGTGCAAGAGAAATTTTACCATTCATAACTTACCTTTAACCAAAAATGATATTGTAATGAATCATAACCATATGCAGTATATCAATAGTTAGAGCAATGCATCTTAAATCTAATAACATATAAAAGAGTCAACACATCATCCATAAAGAGCCACAAGCTTTTACGTTGAAACCCAAATGAGAGAAAACCACATATTCTTCTTCTTATTATTCTTCAATTCATTATGTAGATTTTCACACTTCAACCTACAGAAGTTATTGACTTCCAAGATATGTAGGCTAATACTTATGATAGGCTACGAGCTGATTAATCCACCAACCTTGAAAGTGTGCAAGAAATAACTCATTGTAGACTTCAACCTGATTGATGAACCGACCTCAATGATGAGAAGCATCCAACTTGTTGTAGACTCCAAATTTATTGAGGCACCAACCTTGATGATGAGAAAACTCCAACCTAATCTAGTCTCCAACCTGATTGAGGCACCAACATTGATGATGAACAAGCTTCGACTTTCTCTAGGATATAACCTTATTGAGGCTCCTAACTCAATGAAGGAACCCACGTCCTTCTTCAAAATTGTGTGGACCTATTTGCAGTGTCTTTCAAATTGGATCCGCATCTTCTATCAAAAGCATATTCCTTCAAATGATTGTCATATTTTTGTCATTCCTTGATGAAACTCTTACTCGAACCTATTCAACCACCTACTTACACAAATGCTTTGCTAGGACCTATTATTTGATACAATTTGTGACCAATTCAAGAGCTTTTAAAATATGCAAGTTGAATTCTAATAATCTAAACACATCAACCAAGTTATTCATGTGTCTAGGATTGTACACCATTAAACTATGATCATTATGTTTCTTTTGAAATTCAGTTGGAAAAATAATGAACTTGGAAACCATAAAAAACCATTTGCTACTATATTAACTCCATATAAAATTATCCCAACCACAAAATCAAATATTTCAAGAGTATTATACATAAAATATATTTTATGGTCACCTAAAAATTCTAATTGATAAAAAAAATGAATACATTAAGTGTGCCAATAAACATCTTCCAAGAATGGATTGATTGAGTTCCAAAACCACAACCTTCACAAACCAAATCTACCTTTAGGGGAATTTTGAGCTCCAAAATGGCCCTCCTAAGGAGTTTATAAAATAATAGTTGAAATAATAAGATAAAATTAGATTACAGCATCAAATTTTAGAGGGAAAAGAGGAAAAACTATTTTTTCAACTCGTATTTTCTACTTATTTGCCTATGGGTTTAATAAAACATTAGGACAATACTCGTTGGATGCAAAATTTGATTCCTCATCCAAGTAGTACCCATGTTGCATACTTTGGATGCACCCTTCTACACAAAAAATGAGAAATACAATCACGTTTTGTCATGTATTTATCATTTTTTCATATAGTAGGATCCATTGAATGTATGAAACATGGGTGCTCGGATGAGGAATTAAATTTTTCATCCAAAGAATACCCCCACTTTAAATTATAGTAAAACCTTAGGGAGATAAGTTGAAAATACGACTTGAAAAAGTAGTTTTATTATTTTATTATTTTTTAAGCATTTTACATTTTTACTCCAAAAATGGTGAATCATCCCCCATGGTTGACATCATCATCTTGAATCCTATTGGTTCTTATTAAGTTTATTTTGGTTATATATTTTTCTTAGGAGACCCATTTTAGACCTCAAAATTCCCATATTGATACATCACCAACTGACCTGTGCAATAAGGAATAGAGTGGAATAATGAGAGATATATATATTAACTGAGTATTCATATCAAACATTAGAAAGAACAACCTCCATGTAAAACAAATAATGTATTATGATGAAGATTGAACCTCATACCGACCAATTACAAAAATCCTAACTGATCAATCCCATCCACTATCTCACAAAGCTTCTCAATGATTTCATACTTTAATGCACTAATTCATTGATCTCTCCCTAGACTCATTGTAGACTTCCAAAAGGGTCACTATGGGGATTTAATCCTCTAATCAATACATCAATTACTGTCACATGACCAACTAGAAGGATGCTCCAAAACGCTCATTTACATGCTCCAAATCCCTAATTTACCATATTCGACCAGAAGGATGCTCCAACACCCCAGTTGATAGGTTCCAACCTGAAGAGAACCATGACTCCCTGTGCAAACTCCAACCTACCCTAGCACCACCCCATCGCCATGATGTTTTCTTAGGCTCAACCTGAATGGGACTCCACTCTCCCGCCTTGCATCACCCTACCACCCTATTCAACAAATTTTCACTTTCCTATATGGCTTTGACCTTTAGCTCACCATGATAGACCGTGTTCTAAATATTTTCAGATTGGATCCACCTGTGGTTAATATTAATACAAAAGAAACTGATAATACAATCTTCACCAATCAAATCTTCTTCAATGCTAATGATATTCAGTTACTAATTCTTATCATTTCATTAACTTATCATCAAACCTCCAACCATATAAATCTTGACATAACCTTGGTTAAACAAGAACTATAGACCTTGATACAAAATAACTTTTCTCATCTACTAGATATCAAAACCAATGGTGTACTTATCTTAACAATCAACAATCGTTAGTAGCAACTTCCTAACAACACTCTAACTAGAATCATTCAAGTCATCGTGGAAGTAGCACCAATATTAGCATTGACTCAAAATCAATGATATTTGGCATAAACAATCATAGTTTGCAAGAATATATTTCCTCTAATCTTGCAACATAAATAAAAAAACCATCCTTAAGCTCGATCAATTTGCTTCGACTTGAGTACCATATACCTCCTAGCTAGACAAAATAACAATGACCAATCCTTTCTAATGAAGATATTTCTCTATAAAACCCTAGTTGTCAAAACCTGATAACTACATGATCTTACTCACAACCCTTTTCCTTAACTCAATCAACCATATTAGAAGCATATCAAAACCTTGGAGCATATTGTAGCGACTACAATACCCTCCAAAATTTTGGCCTCCATCCAAATTTCAGAGCCTTCCTTGGTTTTCCCCCTTCATGGTTGCAAACGCCTGGACTCATTCCATGAGCCCTTTTGAGTCTTTACACCATTTCTACTTGATCGACCACTAGTCGTCTTTTGGCATGTTGATTGCTATGTCATGCTTGTGATTTTGTTCTGGAAATTTTGGAGATTTCTCTTTGTGTGTATGAATTGATTTCACTCTCTGAACATTGGTCGTACTCAAACACAAAGTTGTAAACATTGTCATGCAAGTGTCATAACAGGCATTCAAAGACCTATCTCAAGTATCACACTTATCGCTCTTAATGTTTGGGCCAGTCTCACTGAGAAGATGTTTGTCTCGCTGGTTTGAGGTGTCTTTTCATTGAGTCCTGCTATGTCTATGATGAAAATCTTATGTATGCACAAGTCCACTTGCTTTCACACTTAGACACTTTTCCTGAAAATCTGTCAACCAAGCAACCCTCCTTCAAATGGATCCCGATCTCAGTGACCTTGCTCTGCTACCCAGAACTACACAAAGCTTGAGGTTGTCCTTTGGTGTAGTCTCCACAATGCAATCATGAAAGTGAGCTAGTCGACTGTCTCCCAGAACTGCACAGAAGTTGTCCCCAAGTTTGATCCACTTTGTGCTTCCCACAACATCACTCAAAAATCCTCCCTTTGGTTTTCCTAAAAATATGAATTGCACTGTAACCGGAGGCTACATTGCTCCCCAAAAATGTGCAATAGTTTCTCAATTGCCTAACCTGCACTATCTGCATAAACTGTGTAGATCTTGTGAGTCAGGCATTTGCTGCCTTTCACTGCACTGTTCCTGAGAATGCGTAGATCTGACTGGCAGCGCCCCTACTAGCTTACTCTGGTATCCCTCTAAAAATTATGCATTTTTTATCAGAAACCTCTATGCTGCCCCGCTCTACGCTCATCCCAGAAAGTGCCCAAAACTAAGTGCCTGACACTCTCTCTCGTAAATGCGCAGTTCTAAATAGCACCTCGCCGCATCCTAATCCAGCCCTGCTCTTGAAAGCTGGGCAGAAATGTTTGCCAGTGCCTCTTGTTGCTAGCTCTGTCTTCCTCGAAGAAACTGCACAGATCCCTAGCTAGACCCTTGGATGATCTGCCAATTCGTTACCTTGAAAAATGTACAAAATTTCTTAGTAGTTCCTTGACACCTTGCATCGGCTTCCTCCCAGAAATTGTGCAATTTTGCCGGCCATATGGGTTCTACATCGTAGCTATCATTGTTGTCTTGGATTGCAAAAATATTCCTCCCAGTGACATCTACATAATTTTTCCCGATAGTGCCCCAGAGCCTCATATCCTAGCATCAGTTGTGCTCTATGCAGTTTTGATTCCTTTTCCCTCTCCCAGTCACCTGCATCAAAATGGAAAACAATGCATCAAGTTAGACTAG
Source organism: Pinus taeda (assembly GCA_000404065.3). Lineage (NCBI taxonomy): Eukaryota > Viridiplantae > Streptophyta > Pinopsida > Pinales > Pinaceae > Pinus > Pinus taeda. Next base: position 53,059 of record APFE030072196.1, read on the forward strand.
GATATTTCTGGATTTGATGTCATGTGATCATTAGGGATTGTAGGAATAGGTACATTGATGAAACATGGCATGACGACGAACGGGATGAAGAAGGGGCACATGCTAGAAGACTTTATCATGGTTGAACAAATGCATTAATCACATCGAGAAGTGAGCAAAAGGGACACATACACATGCACCATCAAGCAAAGACCAAGACCATCAAATACCCCACGCACTTTTCCATGTGGAGGTGAAGACATGTTACAATGAGAGCACACCCATCACTCAACAAACACAAGAGCTTGATAGGGACACCATAGTTAGCCAATACATCTCAGCAATGGCATGTCAAGTTATGTCATGAGTTGCCTCGACCACATCCTACTATGGGCCATACTTCTTGAAATCAAATGTAATGTAATGTGAGAGTCCAAGAGACACACATATGAAGTTGAAGAGTCATGTTAGTTGTCAAGTCATAATAATTCAAACAGACATGAGGCAAGTCGAAGGCTCACAAGGATCAATTATCCCCCTTGGCTATATCTACCCCCTCGATGTATGAGAAAATGAGTTGTCACCTTTATTCCTCCCACATAGCCTTGAGAGTCTATAGTCTGTTCTTTGAGGAGTGATGAGTGGCTCCAATGTCCCACTATTAGGGCTAGTGATGTATCTGTACAAATGTGTCATGGAACTTTTACTTAATTTAGAAGCCTATCTGAGGCCATCAATTTTTCACGTATGTTTACTATTTTTTAAACATTTGTAATGGGTGTTTCGTGAACTTGTATTAAGCTAGTTGACCTACTTCAGTTATTTTAGTGCTTACATTGTTGAATATGTGTTATATTTCTGATCACTGATGTCTCATCTGTGTGGACTACTATGTTGGACATTAGACATAACATCCTTGTGCTTTCTTGGTTTTAATTACTATCACCCCTATGTGGACTATTCCGCTAGACAATGTATGTGTTTTCATTGAACTTTGATTTTCACGATTTCCACATCCAGTATGGACTATTCCACTGGATGATGGAAAAAAACTTATTGTTTTTGCGCTTGTCTCTCCTTGGGTGGTACTACTACCTCTCATTTAGGGGCTCACTTTTACCCTCTCCCTTACAATAAGAGAACCCGGACATAAAGTTATATTATGCACTCACCAGGCATACTCACCTTTATTTCTTGAAGTTAGAAGCATAATACTCTCATGTGCTGAACAACAAGTTCTACGGAAAATCTCTAGGATAATGGCAACTGGGACATCGTACTAGATGGGACTCCTACACCAAACAGTGTGAGGTCTAGATGGGACTTCATACCAGGGAGATCCCTTGAATGTTGACTAGTCCAGTACCATCAACATTTATTGTGCTATAAGGAGGGTTGCCAATAGTTTATGATTAAATGTCCTCTCAACCCCACGTATCCATCATTTGGTGAAGGAAATAATACGAACTCCCTCTATCCCACACAAAATTGTTAAGTTGGTTACTCCTCACCTCCCAGACCTGAACAAGAAATTTCATATCATCACCTTTGCATTGTCTGTCACATCACTCGTCGGTTTTCCAAAGCCATTGGAATGATTCTAGGAGTACAAAATATTCCCTCTTCGTAGAGGAAACAAAAGACTACATCCACAAGAGTGGTAGTCTTGTCTATTGAAGAAGAAATCCTCGCCACACTTGAAGAGTTGGTAGAAGATGTTCAGAATGAAGAAGAACCTCATGTTTTCTTAGAAGGAGATGAAGTCAAAAACATACTGTTGGGCTCTGGTTTCAGTGGAGGTAGAGACAAACCAACAGATTAAGAGGTTGAACTGTCTTATTCAAAAGAAGAGGAGTATGAAGAAGAGGACAATATGGAAGATCAGAATCTAGAATGGATGAAACAAGGCCCATTGGCACTCCAAGGTGTCTCGCACAAGATTTCAACACACACAGAGAATATGTTAATGAAGTATGACCCTGATAGAGCAGTTAAGGAAGAATTCCATATAGACACATTCTACCTACATCTGCAGACACTCGAGGTATGTTACGATGACGTTGCATGTAGACTATTTCCATGTACCTTGATTGGAAGAGAATTTCTATGGTACCATAGCCTTCTTGTCAACTCCATTTAGAACTAGCAGATGTTCAAGAGAATTTTCCTTGAGAAATTTGCTGATGAGAAAACCTCTGCCATGTTGTTGAAAGAATTAGGTAGTCTGAATATGGAGTAGAAAGAAAAAGTGAAATATTGTAACCATAGGTTTAATTGTATCCTAAACAATTTCACTACAGACATTAAACCTCATGACTTCATCATGGGAGACTACTACATGTCACACTATCGACCAACAATGCATAATTCTTTAAGCGAGCTGTGAAACCACAACTTTCAGAAAATTTCCAAGAAGAAATTGATGTGGAGAATGAACTGGGAACAATTGGAGTCCCTATTGATGATGAATCAAGGAGTCCAAAGACATGAGCAAGAATTCTCAAAACTACTATGAATAAGGTAAAGGAAAGAGAAAGAAGTGAAATTGAGACCCTTACTCATCTCCTCGAGTCCTTGACAACTGAAGTAGCATAACTTGAGCAACAGATGACCAAAATAGTAGTAAGTAACAAACCTCCTAGTTTTGTGTGGAGGAAGAATGTGCCATCATTTAGCTGCAGTAGTCACTCGGCTAAATCTACTTAGAGCTCCAATGTCATGTTCCAAGTGGACTAGTTTTCAAAGGATAACTTCTACGTCATCCACAAAGAACAACATTCAAAGAAGAGCTTTCCAGATTGGAACCAAATTATGGGCACTATGGCTTCAAGGGTGAATGATCATTTCAAAGCCGGTGAGAAGCTTCAGTCAAAATATGAAGATGATGAAGAGGATCCTACATCTGATGAAGCTTCTTGTTCTAGGAACATAGTTAACATGTACCATTTTCTTGATGCTGCCCAGAAGAAAACAACCACTGTGAAGGAGCCCCAAAGTAGAATAATTGATACAACTTGAGAATTCAAGGCCTCTTGCTGTGATTGAGATACCGAAAGAAAAATTCGAACAATTTCTCAGAATAGTTTATCCACCATCATCCTCAACACAGAAAACACAAAGCAATTATGGGAAGATAGCTGCAACGAAAGATACATCCATGAGCAATAAAATCCAAAAAACTCCACCATATAGTACAAACACAAGTTTCCCTTAGACAACTTGGTGTGTCTTCGTGCTTTGGATTACAATATTGTTGAAGATATGAAGAAGAACCATGCAAAAATTTCTCTATACCAGTTTCCCAAACTCACATATCAACGGGATATTCTACTACGTGCATATGGGAAAACCTCCACAGATAATTTTGCCTCTTCTAACAAGGGGCCAATAAAGTCTCCTCAATCACTTGCATTTGTACTCATCATGCTTCACATGGAAGAAGAGAACTTGCTCTAGCCCCCATTTTTGTTATCATTCGAAATATTCAACTTCAATGTCCACAACTGTTTGGTTGACTTTGGCGCACCAGTTAATGTCATGCCACTCTCCATTGCTAAACAGATCAATGCACAATGGAATAATTCAACTGCACAAATCAACCATCTTGACCAAACATGTGTACCAACCATTGGTGAACTCTAAGATTTCATCAATTGGTTATCATTCAACAAATGAGTTCACTAGTGCATCAACATTGTCATTGTGGATATCCCAGAAGTATATGGATTATTTCTCAGCAAAGACTGGTCTAGTAAGTTGCAAGGATATTTTTCTACAGACTAGTCACAATGATGGTTTTTGTACCAGGGCAGAAACAACCAGATTCGGTTGTTGTCAGAGAGGTACATGAAACACTTTGTTACTCCTTTGAATGGTCAGAATGAACCATTGGTTTTCGCAGAACTTTTTTTCGACAATTTCTTTCTGGAAATGAAGTTGGGGTGTTATCTTGCACAACCGAGCCCCACCCCACTAGATACACAGTTTAGTCTCCTTTCTTGCACAAATAGTGGAAATGAAACTCGTACAGTACATTATAACAATAGTAGCAGTAGTGTTAGTAGTACTTGCGTGATAAGCAGTCCTTGTATAGATGACTCGTGGACCTTGTATTTTGATGGATCTAAAACACAAGATGGCTCTCGCACCAAGTGTGTTTTGATCAACCCAAGGGAAATAAAAAACTTAGTCTCAATCTACCTGGAGTTTAAGTGCATGAACAATACTACCGAATATGAAGCACTCATCTTGGGTTTATAGAGGGCCCTTAGCCTCATCGTTGTTATGCTGAAAGTGTTAGGTGATTTAGATATTTTTGTATAGAAAGTACGTAACATCATACAATGTGTCTCATCACATATTAAGAGTTACCAACAAGAGGTATGGTGGCTTATCTCTAGTTTCCAAGCTTTTAGTATCATATATGTACTAAGAATGTGCAATGCAGTTGCTAGGATGACACCATTTAGGGATATATTTATTGATGAAATTTTGTACTAATCAATATATCCCTAAAAACATCACTAATTTGCTTATTTTTTATGATGATGAATAGATACTATATTTCATGGCCAACCTGGCACCTTCAAGGATGCAGTGGTAGATGAATACGTGCACGAATATTCTCTATAAGACATAATTGATGAAAATAGAGGCAACCTCATCCCCAAGGGTGTTGTTTCACTTGAGAAGCTATATGACTTGTAGAACCTCTTCAAAGGGCCTAGGAACACTGAAACCCATAGTTCTGCGCTAATGCACAAACAAATTAACTTGGGAATAGATAGATATATGATGTCCATGAATCTCGGTACGTGTTGCACACAGGAAGAGTGACAAGCCTTTGTTCGACTATTCAAACAATAACATGATGTATTCACGTAGACATATGATGACTTGAAGACATATGACACCCGAATAATCTAACACATCATTCTAATTGAATAAGGGGTCAAGCCATCTTAGCAGAAGCTCAAAAAATTTCATCCATCACTTAAAATCCTCGTACCTAAAGAATTGACTAAGTTGTTGAATGATCATATCATTTACAAGGTTCATCATTCTACTTGAATTTCAGACTTATTTCCTGTAAGAAAGAAGTTTGGGGAAATATGCATGTGCATAGATTTATGAAATCTAAATCGAGCCTCAGAAAAATACAACTTCCCTGTGCCTTCTGTGGAGCACATCTTGTAGACAGTATCTGGAGCAGAAACGTTTTCTCTCCTTGACGATTTTTCCAGATATAACCTGGTTCTGGTAGTAGAACCTGATATACTTAAAACTACTTTCCATACAAAGTGGGGTACGTTCTCTTATCGAAGAATGCCATTTGGGATGGTAAACGTACGCACAACCTTTCAGTGCACTATGGACATCGCCTTTTGTGGGCTCATCGAGCAGAGCATGGTGGTTTATGTTGATGATGTGACAATATTTTCGAGAAAATGGCTAGACCACCTAGGCCATTTTAATAATATATTTGGCTGATGTCGAAAGTGGGGGATATCCTTGAGTCCCAAGAATAGAGTGTTTGCAGTGTGTGAGGGGAACCTCCTTAGGAATATCATTTCCAAGAGTGGGATCAAGGTTGATCTAGACTGAGTTCGGACTATCACGTAAATTCCTCACTAAGTCAACATAAAAGCTAAGTAGTCGTTCTTGGGGAAGATCAAATTCCTTCAGAAGTTCATCTTAAATTATGCGCAGATTGTTAAAGCTATCCAAGACATGATCGAGAAGGATGCAATCGACAACTGGGGGAAGAAGGAAAAGGATGTGTTCAATCGTATCAAGAAGAAAATAGCATAAGAACCTGTGCTATACATCCCATATTTCAACAAATATTTCTTGGTTTATACTTTCACTTCCAACAATTCACTCACTATGATGCTCATATAGAAGGATGAACTAACCAACGAATGTGCCATCTCCTTCATGAGCATGAGCATGCTGGGACCTACGTTGAACTATCCTGTTGTGGGTAGAAAAGAATATTATCTATACAAGGTGGTGAATCATTTCAGACCCTACCTAATGAAAAATCATTACATAGTCTTTGTGCCACAGCCAATAGTTAGATCGTTGCTTTTTCAACAAGAGGTGGGTGGAAGATGTGCAAAATGGATTATAGGACTACAAGAGTATGATCTTGACATCAATCCAGTTCACACTATCAAGGGTCGCAGTCTTTGCAGGCTTGTAGCAAAAGTGGTACATGTGCAAGAGGAAGAAGAAGAGCTCGCTGGTGGGGAGCAATAAATCAACATGTAGAGTGTAGAGTGATCAACACCCACTTTGCACGACAACCCTTGGTACGAATAAGTGTGCAGTACATTAAGCATGCCAACATTCCCTTTCACTTTTCCATGCGGCAAAAGAGGGAACTTCACCTCAAAGCTCTACCTTACCATTTGGTGCATGGAGTTTTTTACAGAAAGCATAACAATGGAATTTTGCTTAGGCGCCTAGAGGCACAAGATTTAGAGAGAGTGTTATGTGTCCTGCATGATAGACTAGCTAAAGGTCACTTCGTGGGTAACAAAACCATGCATAAATTGATGAGATTTTGTTTCTACAGGTCCACATTTTTTAGAGATCCACACGCTTATGCCCGCAAGTGCATGGTTTGTCAGTGATGCGCTGACATAACTCGAAGGTCAGTAGCCCTACTATAGCGTGTTGCATTGGAGGAACCATTCCAATAGTGGGGCTTAGACATCATTGGGGAAATCTTCCCACATTCATCAAAGAAGCACCACTACATCCTGACTACTAAAGATTACTTCACGCAGTAGACAAAAGTAGTTCAACTCAAACAAGTGAACAACCAGGAAGTCATCAGCTTCCTTCAGTAGAACATCATTTCAAGGTTTGGTGTTCCTATATAACTTTTTTTTGAAAATGCAACTTACTTCTCTTCATTGAAACTTTATGATTTATGATTTTGTATTGTAATACACTATTGTGCTTAAACATTCACCTAACTACCACCCACAAGGAAATGGTCTTGTTGAATCTTCAAACAAGAATCTAATTCACATCATAAAAAATACCATTTACTCTAAGCAAATAAAATGGCATTCCACTATGGTGAATTCACTTTGGGCTGACCGAGTTACACCTAAACCCTCTGTGAACACATCTCCATACTTCCTTGTATATGGGAAGGAAGCCATCCTTTCACCAACTATGTACTTTCCCTCTCTTCATTTTTCCCAAGAATATCGAGGCAAGCCGTGTCTATTGGTTCAACACAGGATGGACACATTACACAAGTTACAAAAAGAACAAATGAAAGAAAAAGAAAAATTTCCACTCCACTAGAATCGTATCAAGAGATGGTTCTATCAAAAGTCTATAGGGAATGTTAGCTTTGTTGTGGGTGACTTAGTCTTGAAGTGGGATAAACCCCACAAAGACAAAGGAAAACATACAAAGTTCCAATCCCTATGGATTGGTCTGTACATGGTTCACGAAAAAGTCAGCCAACACACATATCGCTTACAATCACTTGACGGGAGGATTAAAAACCTTCTTGTCAATGGCCAAGATTTAAAATGTTATTTTCAATAATCTGGGGCCATACCCTACCCTATATACATAGCATGCTTATTTTTTGTTATGTTGTTTAAATTTGTTGTTTTTCCTTCTTGCTTTTCTTTGTTTTCACTATATTGTCATTTTTTTTTCTAAATAAGTGTTGTCTTATACTGTGTTATGGATTTTGAATAAGTATGTGCCTGAATTTAAAGATTCTTGTGACACTACAGTAGTTGGACAATTATATGTTCATCTTCTCTGTGCTTGGTTGTAACGTTTGGATGATGAAGCCTTGACAGAAAATATGATCCTTTTGTTAGGGGAACTCTAGTCAAACCATGAAACTATGTCCAAATTGGGAAAACCCATTCCTGTACTCAGTCTTTAGCTATGTGTTTCTAAGCTTATCCAACTAGTAGAAATAGAGAAGAGGAAAATCTAAATGAGTAAACCTAAATCAGAGGTATTATATGCTTCTCTGAAGGAATAACCTCTTCTTCTCTCAATAATTTGGGATCCCTCTTCCACCAAAAATATGTAAGTTCTTATGTACAATCCTCTTTAAAAAAAAAGGTGAAAGAAAAGAAAGACTTCTTGCGCAGAGAGGTGAAGTAGGAAACTCCATCGGGGTACTAACCAGGCTCACTGGCAGTGGAGAAATGTTTTTGTTCCTACGTGACTCTGTTGGGGTACTGTCTAGGCCTACTTCTAGTGTGGCAACACCAGAGAGGAAACTTATACTCTGAAAATATTAAGCTCGCGAAATAAATTAGTCTTCCTGATTTTGAAACATTATGATATAGCTGAAACTTTTGTTGTGTTTGACTGCTTTGGCACAAGGCGAACTATGTCTGTTTATGGGGTAAGTGGGGAAGCCAAAGTAACATGCACAACAAATCAATACTCCCTGAAAGGTCAAGGCCCTATGCTATAAATGAACCAAAATAGAGAAGTTGGTATTCAACCAGTGTGTTGCCATGTGTTTTAGTGGCTACAACACCCTCCAAAATTTTGGCTTGCATTGAAATTTTGGAACCTTCCTTAGATTTTCACCTTGATTGTTTCAAATAATGAGACTCATTCAATGAGCCCTTATTAAGTATTTACACCCTTTTTTCTTGATCAAGCACAAGATGTCTTTTAGCATGTTGATTTCTATGTCATGCTTACGAGTTTGTTCTCGCATTTTTGGAGGTTTGTCTTTGTGTGTATGAGTTGTTTTCGGCATGTGAACATTTGTTCTACTCACACACATAGTTGTAAACACTATCGCAAAAGTGTTTTCACAGGCATTCGAATATATATCTCAATTGTCACACTTGTCACTATTAACATTTGAGTCAATCTCACTAATCACATGTTTGTCTAGTTGGTTTGAGGTGTCTTCTTGTCGAGTCATGCTAAGTATGTGATCACAATGTTATGTATGTACAAGTTCACTTGCTTTCACAGTTAGACATTTTTCCTGAAAATATGTCAATCGAAAAATTCTTCTTCAACCAGGCCCTGATCTTAGTGTCCCTGCTCAGTTGCCAAGAAGAGCGCAAAGCTTGAGGTTGTCTTCCAGGGTAGGCTGCACTGCTTAATCCTGGAAGTGAGCCAATCAAATGTCTCCTAGAACTGCACAGAAGTTTTCCCCAATTTTGGTCCACTACGCACTTCCTACAACATCACTCATCAAGCCTCGCTCTGGTCATCCAAAAAATATGAATTGCACTGTCACACAAGGCTGCACTACTCACCAAAATTGCATAGAAGTTGCCCAGATGCCCACCTTGCACTGTCTACAGAGACTGCATAGAGCTTGTGAGTTAGGCCTCTCCTGCCTATCACTGCATTGCTCCTAATAATTACGCATATCTGACTAGCATACCCCCTGCTGGCTTGCTCTATCATCCAACTGAAAATTGTGTAGTTTTCACTAGAAATCTCTTCGTTTCCCTTCTCTACGTTCATCCCGAAAGCTATGAAGAACTGAATACCTAGCAATGTCTCTCAGAAATGCGTAGTTCTGACCAGCAGCTCCCTGCAACCCAATCCAGCCCTGTTCTTGAAAAGTACTAGAAATTTTTGTCGATGCCTCTTGCTTCCCACTCTATATTCCTCAAAAAATATTCACAAATCCCGAATTGGACCCCCGAATGACTTTCCCAATACTCACATTGAAAAATGCGTAGAATTTCCCAACAGTTCTTGGTCACCCTGCCTATTCTTCCTCTTGGAATCTACGCAATTCTGCCTCCTACCTGGGCCCTACCTGGTAGTTGTCACTACTTTTTGGGATTGCACAAATCTACCTCCTAGTGACATATATGTAGTTTTTCCAGACAGTGCGCCAAAGCCTTGCATCTTGCCCTCAGTTATTCCCTGCCAGTTTTAATGCCTTGTCCCTCTCCCGATCACCTGCACTGAAATGGAAAATGATGCGCCATGTTAGACTAAGTGATTTCTAGATTTGATGTCATCTCGTCTTGATTGATTGTAGGAACAGGTAAATTTATGAAACATGGAGCGGTGATGAATGAGATTAAGAAGGGGCACATTCTAGAAGACTTGCTCATGGTTGAAAGAACGCATGAAGCACATCGAGCAACAAGCAAAAGGGAAACATACACACTTTTCATCAAGCAAAGACCAAGACTAATGAAGACCCAACACAGTTTTCCATGCAGAGGTGAATACATGTTACAGTGAGAGCACACCCATCACTCAACAACACAACGCTTGACAAGGACACCACAGTCATCTAGAACATGTCAGTAGTGTCATGTCGAGTTATGTCATGAGTTGTCTTGGCCACATAACTACTATGGAACATACTTTTTGTAATCAAATGTAATGTAATGTGAAATTCCAAGAGACACTCATATGAAGTTGAAGAGTCATGTCAGTTATAATTCATAGGAACTCAAACAGTCGTGAAGGAATTCAAAGAGTCAGAAGGTTTAGTTGTTCCCCTTGGCTATATATAAATTCTCATTGTATGAGCAAGGGAATTTTCACCTTTCCTCCTGTCAAATAGCCTTGAGAGTCTATAGTCTATTCCTTGAGGAGTGAGGAGTGGCTCCAATGTCCCACTACTGGGGCTAGTGATGTATGATCCACAAATATGGCTTGGAACTTTTTCTTAATTCATAAGTCCCTTTCATGCCAGCACGTTTTCACACATGTTTTATATCCATCTGTAAGAATATTCTTTAAACATTTATAATGCATGTTTTCTTAACCTGTACTAAGATAGTTGAACTACTTCAGTTATTTTAGTACTTACATTGTTGAAGATGTGTTGTATTCCATATCGTCGTTGTCTTGTCTGTGTGGACTACTCTATCAGAAATTAGACATATCTTCCTTGTGTTTTATTGGTTTTAATGACCGTCACCCCAATGTGCACTATAACAATGGATGGTGTACATGTTTTCATTGAAATTTGGTTTTAACGACTGTCGCATCTGATGTGGACTCTTCCACTAGATGTTGGACAAACCCTTGTTGTTTACACGTGTGTCTCTCCCTAGGTGGTACTACTACCTCTCATCTAGAGGCTCACTTTTACCCTCTCCCTTACAGTAAGAGAACCCAGACACAAATTTACATTATCCACTCACCAGGCATACTCACCTCACTTTCTTGAAGTTACAAGCATAACACTCTCATGTGCTGAACAACAAGAGCTAATGCAGATGTCTAAGATAATGGAAACTAGGCCATCATACCAGATGGGAGTCCTATACCAAACACTGTGAGGTCTAGTTGGGACTTCATACTATGGAAGTCCCCTTAATGTTAGAGGGTCCAACACCATCAACATTGCAGTAACAACATGAATTTTATAAATAAGGTATTAGTAATGCTTGACACCCTAGCAACATACCAATGATAAAATTCATAAATCAATAGAAGTAATGAAAATAAGCTGCAAGTATTAGCACATGTACACAATATTCCATCTCTACCCTAAACTAAACTATAGCTCAACCATATCTTTAGTTATCACCTTGGGATTCTGCTTTCCTTATTATCATTGTTGTAGACAAATCCTCTTCTCAAACATGTTTGAATCTACATAATGAACACTAAAACTCATCACATATTGGCTAACAACAGTTTGTCACATACTACTAACTGCTAGATTCCATTGTCTCTAAGGAACTATCTTTAATTCTTACTTCAAGTTTATGATATTTACCAACGATCTCATTCAATCTGGAGATACTCTAAAGTTTTCCAAATAAATCCTTACAACAACCCAAATTTCAATGACAAATTATGTCTATTTAAGTAGGTAAAATGTGCTATTTATTCTCATATATGACAACTAGAAGTATAGAGGTATTTAATAACTATTGTTTTCAATACGCTTCAACTTTATGTCTTTTACAAACAAGAACATGATAAGTTTGAAATCTTAGTGAATATGCCATAAATCCACCTCAAACTTTTCAAGAACAATGAGAATGCTCCTTAATATATCCTCTCAGTTTAGTGTTGTAAAATAAGGTTAGGGATTCTTAGAAAAATTAAAACATACCTCAGAAGTGTGCACAAAGAGATACATGTGGCCATCATATAAACCTCAATAAACAAGCACTGAACTACATTGCTACAAGAAGGGATTCAATGTATTATAGATTGATGAAGTCGAACTGATGTGCCACAAAACAAAAGAATGTTGATTATCCTTGTTACTATGATGTTGCAAGAAAATATGAACTCCATTTTCCTATGTAACCTTTAGATAAATTGAAATTATACATCAAACTAATGTGAATTTTAAATACTGCTAAATTTTTCACTATGATGCAACAAGAAGCTTGAAGGACATAGTGACAAGATTCAAATTTTTTATATGGGCTTGCGCATGGATTCTTCAACCAATGTAATAGTATCAAGCCTTGTCACAGAGAGGCCTAAACTCAAAAAAATCCACTATTTCCTGCCCTAAGAGGGCCAAAAACCTCATTGTTGCAGAGTGAAAATCATAACAATTAATGCCAAGGACTTTCTGGAATTCGTCTTTTCAATTATATATTTGGGATGTGTAATAAATGTGATTTCATATCAGTTTTTAAGTGTGCCTCAAACTTATTCTTCAAAGGGGTTGAATGGAAACATAAATACCCAATGAATATCAAAGAATAGTGTTTCCAAAAGGTTGTTTAAGAGAGAGTTGGCACAAAATTTTTGTTCAAATCCACCAACAAAAGAAGCTATAAAACCAGGTGAAACCCTTATCAAAATCATAACAAGCAAATGCCCAAATATAAATTGACCTTGTCTCAGGATTGCATGACGATCCCAGGACAAGAAGTTACAGAGTGACTACGCAAAGATCAACGATGAATTACATTTCTCTTATGAATAGTATGAGTCTCTTTATATATATTTAGAGAAGCATCCTGGAGGAAAACTGACTTTCCTTGGAGGGAAGCTTAAATTTTGAAAATTCAAAAATTTGGAGCCAAAAACCCCTACATTGAATTAGGCCAACTTGCACTTAGATTCAAATTTACATTTTAATCCCTTCCACAAGGTAACATTTCTCATGATTTAATTTTTAATAATAAGACCTTTTTATCCATAAGACCCTGGCCAATAATAGGCTCCCACATCATCATCGTTTGGGAAGTTTGATCACAAGATGGGGGAATCAACATTAATTTGACATATCTCTCAAACGATGATGAGTCTCGTGACATGCCATATATCATTGTAATCAACATGATGAGGGTTATCAAGTGAAGTTTGTCTTGTGAGAAAATATATTAACCCTCATCCACAAAATCTTAAATAAGCGTAGGGCTTCTATGGTTTCATTCTATCGTTCTAAGCCTTATTTTATATTGAATTTTCCACTAATTTCATCCATGATGTGTATTAAGAGTGTTCAACAACCAACATTTCCATCAATGACAACACGACTCAACATGGAGTTCATGAGATTTTATTCTCCATTTATCATTATTGATTTTTTATTTTCACTAAATTATAATATAAATACATTTTTATGTCCTACACTAGGATTTGATTTTATTTTTTTTGAAAAATTTAGAGTTTTTGTTCGTGTTAGAAAAATGCAAAGAGTAGATGGCCTTAATTCTTCCCTATTTTTCCATTAGGAAAACAAACCTTATGTAAGAACCAATGACCTTTAGTCCAATACATCAAGAAGTTGAAAATTAGTTTGGAATTAGCCAAATAACATTTTTTATCCAAATAATAAACAATATGATGAGCCAGAATATGGGAATATTTTCTAATGAAAACATAGACAAATTTCTGTTCATGCAAACAAACATGAGACATATGGAGGGCGAAGACCAAATAGAATGATAAAACATAGATAAATCTAAGAATAAATAGAGGCATTGACCTCAATTAGGACTAGATCATACTGGTTGTATCCAGTAAGTATTGATCTCGAAGAAGCTTAAGCTTCTATACATACAAGTCTCCCATAAATATCCATAAGCTACAACCTTATGTCCCCCATAAATAATAAAATCTCATCTTTAGAATAATTCTTGTCTATCATGACCTTTCCTGTGATATATTTCATCTTTTGGTAAAGGTAAATATTATATAAATATTGGTTTTGGTTCCCACAAGTGTTTTGGCATGTAACATCCCCACATATCATTGTTTTTTTTAAATTAATTATGGTTGGGTATGACAACATGAAACCATCTTCTCATTTAATTGAACTCCTATGAAAACTTGAAAATCTTTTTAGAATATGAAATTTTCATTTCTTCTTGAAGGAAGGGGAGCATAGATCCACGATCAAATAGGATGGGGAGTGTTTGTGCCATGAAAGGTCATGAACCCAACCAAACTAAATATTGAACTCGACAAAATTAATTTCATAATTTAGTTTCAAGACAATCAAAGTCATGACATGGTATATTTTGTATATGATGCAATTGGAAAAGAGTTAACTATTTTTTAGTAAGTTATGTGATTGGATTGGGAGAGTGGAACCATAATATGGTTCCCATTTCACTAGTAGGTGGAAGATCCAACTAAGAGATTTATCAACTGGATGAACAAATGCAGAGGAGAAAAATGCATAGTAGAAGAGAGACAGGGTGGGTATTATTCTCTGGTGAGGGTTGGTCTTTAATCATTGGTCATGTGAGAGAGTTTCCCCTCTTTCTCCCTCTCTCTCTTGGAGTTCTGGTGCATGAAAATTATCTCATTATATTAGGGGATAGATGTTTTTTAAGACCAATTGTGGGCTCGTGGAGCTATGGAGCAGCGATAGTAGAAAAAATATTAGTTTTGGAGCTTACTGTTGAAGCTTCCAACTAGTTTGTATTACTACGAAATAGAAAAATATTCCTCATGAAATTTTGAAGGCCGCTATATTGTGTGTCTAAGCCTAAGTGGTGAGTGGTAATATCATTGGATGAACAAATCACTGTGGTTCTTTTTGTATAGTTGATAAAACACCTATACAAGGAAATGTGAGTCTTTGTGGTGCTTGCCAGAGAGCTGGTAAACCACCTAAGTAGTGGACTGTAGACCCATGTGATTCTTGTAATGAAAATATAGATGACAAACCACCTTTATGGTGGATTTAAATTCCTAATTAAACAATACCTGATTCGGACCTTGGGCGTAGCCTTGTGAATGATCTCAAAGGACTAAGTGGGTCATTATGGTGCTTACTACTAGAGGGAGGTTCATCTAGATACTGGAATCCATCTCTTCAGCATTTATCAATCAATAGTGTGAAATATCACTGAGCAAACCTCCCATTAGAATTTGGTTCCAGCTCGAGCGTGGTCAACTACAAGATAGTTGTATTGTAGTCGGCCTATGGTTGGGTGGAGAGTGGAAGTTCCTTCTTCACTTCCCAACCACCTTAAAATTCATAGATAATTATAATTTTTTATGTGTGTTAGATTACAGACTATGGCATATATTCTTTTGCTTATGATTAATGCTTCATCCTATATTTTCATGAGTGAATGATTAAAACTCATTGTTATGCTAACAATTGACTAATTATCATATACTTTTATGAATATATATTGTATGGTTGAAATATGTAGTTCATTATCCGATGCATGATTACATGACACCTTAAATGTTTTTAATTTATTGCCTAAAATTCATTGTTAAAATTGGGATTGAAAGTGACCTTATAGGTTTATAATTGTATTTAATTATTGAATTAGGAATATTTCTTCCATACTTGTGAATGTTCAGAATTAATTTCGGTGAGAAGAGACAAGCATGATGGTGGAAAAAGGACCAAAGCTCATTTACTATATTGCATTGATCTCCACATATGAATTTATAATACATCAATTTATCTTCTAGATCTTGATCACACTAATAACTCGTCATTGGATCATCATGAAACATCATCAAGTTAATACTGACAATTCTCTTCTCAAACTTTGTGATTATCTAGGGATTCACAATCTAACATTTACCCCCTCAATCACAAGTTTGAATAGTTTAACAACACATGCATAAATAAATTTTTCCATCTTAAATTTGAAACTAAAGAACTGAGTTTTGATCAAGATATGCCTAAACAGCCACCAATATCTAAATGTCCAAAAGTGATGAGCTACTATGTTTAAGAGACCAGATGGTCCTTTGGAATTCTCCATTCTTGATTGAATTTTGATTGATTTGAATTCCAATAGTTGATTCTTGAAAGGTTCCAATCTCGAGCTTTGGATTCTTTACGTGGTGGTTTTTCTGGGTGACCACTAACATTTTTGCATGGAAATCAATGGTTTCTGATTTACCACCAACTACAACTATTTAAATGACGTGGTGGTTCATGGATGACCACTAACCAATATTCTTTGAATAAGGTGGTGGTATCTTAATTACCACTAACCATATTGATTTGATTTAAATAATGTTGTGATTTATGGGTTAGTGCTAACCATCTTCAATTCATTAGGAGAGTTCCTTCCTTGACTCATGCATCTTTACCTTTAGCTTCACTAGGTTGCAATACTGATGTAGTTTCTTCACTTATTTATCCCACTTCCAAGAAGTTATCCATCCATAATTCATAGCCTTTTTAGCCTTCTTCTGCTTTCGACATTTCTATGATAAGTGATTTGTATTCCTATAATGAAGACAATGATGGAGATCAAAACATTGTCTTTCCATGTGACCATTTCTCTAACAATGATGACACTTTTTATTAATACTTTTAATTTCGTCAATGAAGCTTGAACTCAAAAGCTATTTTTTTTTTTAGAAATATAAAATATGAAAGCTATTTTCTTTGGTGTATCCTATTATTTTTTTAATGAAATTTCTTCCCAAGATTTGATAACCAAATTGGAAATACCATTTTCTTGTTATTTTTCTTCTTCACTATTGCTACTACAACTAATATTTATGCTTGATTCGTTGATTCCATTAAGTCATTTAATCACCTATATTATATCATGGGCATCACAAGTTACATCAACTTTTCCATTATTCCAATTCTACCACATGTTGCATCAAACTTTTGAGTAAGATCCTTTATATCACAGGTTACATCACTTTGGTTTATTAACTCTTATGTGCCACAACTTGCATAAAATGTGTGGA
Source organism: Pinus taeda (assembly GCA_000404065.3). NCBI lineage: Eukaryota > Viridiplantae > Streptophyta > Pinopsida > Pinales > Pinaceae > Pinus > Pinus taeda. Next base: position 70,156 of record APFE030072196.1, read on the forward strand.
TGAATTCATGTGTATCATAGGATGCATTCACTTTTTCTATTACATCTTCTATATCAAAAATTGTATCTACCTTCATTGTAGATGTTGCATCAATCATATCATGAATTTGATCCTACTTTTCTCTTAACTTAGCTTGAATAGAATTAAGAAATTGGTCTTTCATACCTATTTCGCTTTGAATATATTTTTCAACTATTATTTTGTTAGCTATTTGAGCAATTATTGTTTGGCTTTTCTATAATTTCCACTCAAATACTTTAGTGTTTTCCACAAACCATGGTTTCATTCTTTCAAATCTCTAATTTCCTAAGAAGAATTTTGAAGGCACTTTCCTCATTTACCCATTTTTACTAACACACTCTCTTTCGCACTTGTATTCACTCGATTTCACTCACTACGTTGATCATACCCATTTGATTTTTGATTTTTATGTTACTTTAAGGGTGTCATTTACTACCAATAATTCATCCATTTGTCCAATTACAATGTTGAATTTGATGACTCACTTGAGTTTGGTTACAATAAATTTAATTTTGACAACAATGATTAACTTACATGACTTGGTTGACTGCCTTATTCAATTTTACGAAGGAATTGGTACAATTCCTTTCTGTGTTGAAAAGAAATTTGAATTTCAATGGGTCGATATCTTACGATTTTTTATGCCCCAGTTAATTTGATTTTATTATCTTCTTAATTACACAAAATTCAAAATCACTTATCGAAACTTGTACATGATGACACAAGTACAAGTGTCGTTAGACCCCTTTATTCAATTCTTGGGTTTTCCAAGGTAGGAGAGCCAAAATTATGTTTTTATTCAAAATATGATCAAACTTTGAATTGGATGCATTTTCTTCATAAGAATTTTTTACAAGACTTCTATTGCCTAATTTTTTCCTCTTTGGAGTCACACTTTATCAATTTGAACACTTATTTTCTGAAGGAACAATTCATATAGTTCACAACGCGTAGACTATTATGCATCAAGGATTATCTAAGATAATTTATTATGCACGGTAATTCTAGGAAGATATTACCCATATTGGTAAACATGCCATTGAAATTAAACTATATGTTTAATAATAAAATTTCCACAAACAAGCCTCTTCGACAATATTTTAAAATATAAGTCTTGGAAAATGTAGGATGAATATCTCATTCCACGTCATGATCAAAATAATTTCAGTAAATTGCACACTTTATGCCACTACATTGTAGATTTTCGCATTTTTAGCCATTGGAAAACTAATTCGTAGAAAAATCAAGAAAATTTTACATTTAGTCTCTCTTCACTACCTTGAATCATCTTCTAAGGAAGATATATAGTGTTGAAGATTCCCTACAAAATGAAAACAATATTTTTTTCCCACTTGTAATTAAAATTTGTATTCACAATAATGAGTGGCTTCATAGGGTTCATCCAAAAGGGTTCACAATGATTTACTCAAATATGACTATTGCAGAAAGTTTGCATATATAGAAATGCACTTAGAAGTACAATATTAGAGAGAAATTGATGACCATAGCACCCTTGCAGTAGCGAATAATATCTTAAGTAAGTATATAAGTATAAGTATATATATATATATATGATACCGAAAGAAATCCTTCAAGCTTCGAGAAAAATAACATTACCTGATATTTGACACCAAGCCTATTCATACACCTCTAGCCATGATTGCTAACACAATGATAATGCATGCCAACTACTATGAAATGTACCTCCCACTAGAGATCCAAACATAATTGGTTGCACGTGCATAGATTTATCTACTCGAAACCAAATGTATCTCTTGGAACACCAAATATGATATGGTACCAATTGATTGAGGATAGATATACAAAGAGAAAAAGAGAGCCCACAAAAAGGTATGCAAAGGTTTTGAAATACCCATCTCTCAAGACACAATTTTTCTAGTGTGTGGATTGACTATGTCGCATGCGGGAAATTCATGGAAAAATGGTTTCTAAAATGATAACATAGAGATATTGTATATTGTATGTTGAGATTGAGTTGGGATATGGTTCTAGAGGATCACTTCAACAATATTCACATTATAGAGCTTATATACAAGCTCCTCTCTCTTTCCTTGTTAGATATATCTACATTTAAGTCTAACGAAAACTAATTTAGAGATGATGTAGTTTCAAGTGTCGAGATTTTATCTCATTAAGAAAATTGGTTCTTCACTACACAAAAATATCAAGAGGAATGTTGACTATTCATAATAAAAAATCTTCGATCCATATCTCTCAGAGGAAGTAAATTCTCGACATGAATTAATCTCTCTTAGTAGTGGCTATGTAACCACATCTCCAAAAATATGCCAAAAAAACATCTAATCTCAAATAAGAAAAACATATTTCACACTATCGTTAATAGATCTTGTTTTGATATTATCAAAATCTATCATAAAACCACTTTGATAATATTAGCTCTAGTGTCCCATAACTTCATTGGTCATGGCTCTGATAATATCATCCTTTGACAACTTCACCATGGCTCCAATAATATCATCATTTCATAACTCACATGGCTTTGATACCATGTCAACAATTAATGTCAAAGGGATGAGACAAGTAAGATTGTGGAAAATGCTTCAAGCCCTCATATTATATCGTATTAAAATTAACATGTGGATTTATAATACAAAAATTGACCTCATAGATCTTCTAGCTCTACATCTAGATGACACTAATGACTCATTAGTGGATCAACCCCATCAAGATAAGATTGAAATTTGTATCCTTGCACTTTGTGATTGTCTCAATATTGACGTTTTAACTATGAATTGCAACTATATTGTTTTTTTATAGTGAAAATAAGGTTATGGGCTGTGTTTGTTAATGTTATGTTCATAATTAAAGTAATAGACTATGTGTCAATTCTCACTTTTCTTTACTTGAGAATTTCAATTTATATATAATAGCTCAACCGACTCAAGAGGGTTTGTGATGTTTGATAGTCAAGTTGTATATTTATATAAATGATCATGTCACCTATGAGTTTCATGTTTAGAAAAACTAGTAGTTCAAATCTCCTTGAATTAGTTTAAACCAACTATACAAGAGGCCACCAGAATTAGATCAATTTGTGCATTACTCCATCCACGCCATTGGAAACTATGTAAAATTAGTATTTAGGGCCTTTCCCCTTTTATTTTAGGATTATTTCCATTTGGTGTTATGGTCCTATCCACATATTCTATTCATATTCAAAATTCTAGTGTCTTCTCCGTTATACCATAAATTTCCAAATTTTGGTGTTTTCCATTGCCCCCTTATGTTATTTCCCTAGATTCATATATTCCCTTCTGATTAGGATTCCAAACCATTGAAGCAATTAATTGAGCATTCTTTGCAAGGGAGGTATGATTTTGATGGGTTCATAGTGGCACATGTGCAATGGAGGTATGTGGACCCGAATGTGGGACCATATTTCCATATAATCCTTTCCACGAGCCATAGGATTCTTGAGATAGTTGAAGGAAGCACTGAGTGGAGAGGTCATTTCTAGTGGAATTATATCATCCATTGATCACTAAATTTTTTATTTTTTTAGTCCATGTAGTGTCACTTAATGATCTAGGACGATCCTAGAAAGCCAAATTTTCTAAGTCTTTGAAACAAAATGAAACTAGTACCAAATTGAATAGCTGATTGTTATGAATCCAATGACATGAACAACACCTCAATTTGAAATCGTATGAAGGAGTTATGGCCCATTGAAGTTTTTTGAAAATAGTTAAATTTCTTACATGCAAGACCTACAGGGACACTTGGCATGTTGACATCAGCACTACAGAGGATGACATCACTTGTATTGATGATTATGTCAGCAAGTGACGTGGTCGTATAGACGAAGGAGATTCGAGGGTTGCGGGTGGAATTTTGACATGGAAATTCCATGAGCATACACGGAATCCAACATAATGTAGGAACCCAGAGCAAAAAAACCATGAACTCCGATGGCACGATTTTTGAGACAGTTCAGAGAATCATTTTGATGCTTTGAAGAATCTTGAAGATTCCTTAGGAGCCAATTTTTAAGGTGACAAAAGTATGCCAACTTTATACTCATATTTCTTAGGTTTTCCCAAGGCGTCTGATGGTGTAATCATTTTCCTCATCTTAGTAACATAATTTTAGTCAATTTGTAAAAAATAATCTTTGTGGAATCTTGAGGAATATAAAATATTCCTTGGAGACCTGAAAATGACATTTTCATAACCATACTGACTTTATACTCATTGTTCTTAGTTTTTTGCAAGGAACATGATGGTGTGATAAATTCCATCATTTGAGAAGCTGAATTTTAGTCAACCCATGGAAAGGAATTTTTGGGGAATATTTGAGATTCATGGGGCCCATATTATGATTGAGTCACAAAGGGGTCAAGTTTATAGTCATATCTCACAATGTTTTTCTAGGAATTCAACCATGCAGTCAATTTCTTTAGTAGAGGTGTGCATTTTAACACCATCCCTGGAGGTGGAGGTATAAGATGCACTGATGCCATGTCATATTATGATTTTTGCTGAGATGATGCTTTGACGTTGAGATCCTTCTTTTCTACTATGTTGGAGGATCCTTGTATGCCACTTCATGTGAAAGTTTGATATTTTTTCATGTTGATGGAGAGTTTTGATGAGTTAGAGTTCTTATAGAAGAGTGTTTCATGGAGAAACATGCAACTCTATTTAAGATACATTCATACTTGAAGTGACAAATAATACATCATGTAGTCATGATCATCTTGCAACATTTCAGGAAGCAACCTACCCACTCTCGACACTAGGCTCAGAGACCTACTCGACACTGGGTAAACTACATTATCAACTTGTGTGTATTCATTGATTTAATGGTTTCCTTTATGTTTCCTCTTCTTTAAGGTATGCACATGTGGTTCTTCATACTTTCACATGCAATTCTACTAAAATCACATAAGTAAAAGATATTGTTTAATTCTGGTAGTTGAGAGAATTCAGATCAAGTTTGGTATCAGAGTAGGTCTTATTGACGTGGGTTGCATGAGTGAATGCTAACCAGGAACAAGCTCAAAAGAGGTGAAGGAAAACTCAAATCCTTTGATCCCAAGGCGAGGTGTGTAGCATGAAGATGGAACATGGCACATGAGGAAGCTAGAATAGTGGAAAAGTGAAATTATGGACAAATTATTTATAGAATATGAGAAGACAATAACAAATCCTGAGAAGAAAGAACCTAATGATCATGCATCGTTAAAACATGGAGGTGGAGGAGAAGAGCTCACTCCCTCTTCATCTTCTAGTGACAATTCTTCTTCTTCCTCTTCTCATCATTCTAACAGGCATCATAGGAATGCATCTAAAAGGCCATTTTTTAAGCTAGATATAAAGTTTGATTGACCCACATATAATGGAGAATGTAATGGAGAGAAGTTAAACATTTGGATTAGACAAATCGAGGTATATCATTGGATTCGACAGATCAAGGAAGATGAAGAAAATATCCAATTAACATCTCTTCAGTTGAGTGGCACCACTCTAGTCTATTGGGAGAGAAAGTTGCAGAAAGTTAGTAAACACTTGGGTAATCTCTTTTGTTCTTGGTGTAATTTTGTTTCTCCATTAAAATATCAATTCTATCCTTTTGGGTTATCAACAAAATATTTTAATGGAATGACAAAATTTGAGGCAAGAAAATGGTCAAAATGTACAAAGCTTCACAGAAGAGTTTAGAAAACAAGTTTTAAATTTTGGCATTTCACTTGATTCACTAGAAACTGTAACAAAGTATATTGGTGCTTTACGTAGTTAATTCAGGAATTCTTTGTTGTTGTTTGAGGCTACTACTATTGATGCGTCAAGTGTGAAGGCCATTCACCTTGAAAGCAGGGGCAAGAATGGCAGAGAGGATAAACCCAAGAAATCTTTTTTCAAACCTCATAATTGCAAATTGTTCAAAGGGATATTCAAGGGAAAGGACAAGAACGTAGTTACAACCAAGAAAGAAGAAGGATCAAATCCATCTTGCACATATTGCAATAAGGAAGGCAATGATGATGAACAATGTTGGAAATTGCATCTAGAGTTGAAGCCTAAGATATTTGGTGGAAAGAGAAAGCAAAAGACGGTGGAAACCATGTAGCAAGACCCTGTATCCAATTTCAGTGACGAGATACAAATCACGACAATGGTCATACAAGGTAACCTTTCTCTTCATTCTAATGAAAGTTCTAGATTGCATGCAAGTACAAGTTCTTCAAATGAGTTTCTTGTTAATGAACGAAATAGCACTGAATTGTTCCACATTAGCATTGTGATGAAACATACCAAAGTGGAAATCTTGTTTGATCTGGGCTCAAAAGTAAACTTAATCTCATAATCCTTAGCTAAGAAACTAGGGTTAAATACCAAGTGTCATCAGAAACCCTACCCTCTTGGTTGGGTGTGTGACAAAGCCAAATTATGTGTAACAAAACAATGTTGGGCTAGATTTGCAAATACATCCAAACTAGTATATGAGGTTGAAATCGATGTTGTACCTTTGGATATATGTGGCATTGTATTGGGGAGTCCATATTTGTATAATGGGAAAACAATATTATTTTACCATGAAAACAAGTATCATCGCATGAAATATGAGGTAGAATACATTGTTAGAGCTCATCGTGCCAAGATTAGTGTAAGTATTCTGAGTGTAGGTCAGATTAAGAGATTGATCGATTACAAAAAAGGGTGCATCCTCATGGTTCTGAGAGGAACATATGTGGACATATCTGAAGCTTTCCAAGGTTGTGATCCCACTCATACACAAGAATTGTATGAAATTGTTTCCAACTATAGTGGGAATTTTCAGTATTCAAGTGGGTTTCCTCCAAAGCATGAGATCCAACATGAAATTCACTTGCAGCTGGATGCTTCTTTACCAAATATTGGTATATACAGGGTGTCAACCATTGAGATGGAGGAGATAAAGAAATAAGTGCAGGAATTACTGAGACAAGGGGTCATAAGGCCAATACCTTCTCCATGCGGCTCGCCCATCATGTTGGTGCCAAATAAGGATGAAACATGGAGGATGTGGATGGAGTATAGGGCACTCAACAAAATAACGATGAAGAATCGGTTCTCTATTCCTCGCAATGGTGATTTATCAAACCAATTGGAAAATGTTGTTTATTTCACAAAATTAGACTTTCGCACTGGCTATCATTAGGTCAGGATTGTAGAACAAGATGTATTAAAGTTTGCATTCAAGAAAAAAATAGGGGTTGTTTGAATGGTTGGTGATGCCATTTTGATAGTGCAATGATCCAGTCATGTTCATGAGAGCGATGAATGACATTTTGAAACCTTTGCGTGATTATTTTTTACTTGTGTATCTTGAAGACATTCTTGTTTTCAGTACAACATGGGAAGATCGTGTGAGTGCTATCAAACAAGTGCTTGTTGTTTTCAAAAAAGAAAACTTGTATTTCAAAATTTCTAGGTGTGAGTTTGGTAAGATTATTTTGGTTTACTTGGGTCACATTGTTGGAGGTGTAAAATTAAAAATAGATCCTTCTAAAGTTGATGCGATTGTGAAGTAGCCTAAACCCACCAACGTTAGAGAGGTTCATAGATTTTTGGGTGCAGTAAAATACTGAAGAAGTTTCATTGCCAACTTCTCCATCATTGCATCCCTCTTGCATGCATTGAAAAGTGTAAAGAAAACCTTCGAGTGGGGAGGGAAGTAGCACAAAGCGTTTGATACACTGAAAGAGAATATCAATACCACACCAATTTTGCTTTACTTGACCTCCAACAACCTTTTGAGATCGAGGAAAATGCTAGTGGGTACGCCATGGTAGCCATGTTGATGCGGTAGAGGAAGCATGTATGTTACCATTCAGAGAGATTCGCCTAAGTTGTTATTAAATATTCCACCTAAGACAAGAAGTTGTATGCTTTGGTCCAAAGCGTGAAGAAGTGGAAGCACTATTTGATTAGAAAGAAGATCATCATCCATACTGATCATCATCCCCTGTAGTACCTCAGTCGTAAACCAAGCTTCAATTGACACATAATTCAAATGGATAGGGTTTCTTTAACAATTTTATCTGGTAATAAAATAAAAGAAGGGCACTATCAACAAAGTGGCAAATATGCTTTCTTGCTCTCCTATTTCTGCATTAATTGTTCTGCAAAATGCCTCTTTATCTTTGAAAGGTATGTTGAACAATATGTTTATGATGAATACTTTAAGGAGATTTATGCAAATATGACTCATGGATCATAGATACAAAAATACCATTTGTAGGGAAAATTGTTGTACCACCTTGGTAAAGTGTGTATCCCCACTAATGAAAGAATACATGTAATCAAAGAGGCACTTACATCTCTTGTGTCAAGTAATCTTGGTGTAGGGAAAACTTTGTGTCACTTGTAGAGGTTTTTTTATTGGCCTCACATGAAAAATATTGTAACAATATACGTAACGGGATGTGTGTTGTGTCTAGTTTGCAAACCCGCTAATAGAAAATTGGGGCTATACACACCACTCCTTGTTCTAAATCATCCACGGGAAAGTGTGTCAATGGATTTTGTTGGTGATTTTCCTTTGTCTAGGAGAGGCCATAACTATTTGTATGTCATTATGGATCGATTTAGTAGAAAGTGTGTCCCAATGCCTTATAAAGAGAAGATCACTGTAGAGCATACTACTTATCTCTTCTTCCAATTTTTATGGATCTACTTTGGGTTTCCCACATCCATTGTGTCTAATTGAAACTCTCGTTTCCTTGGATATCTATGTACAATTTTTTGGAGAATGATGGACACCAAGGTGAAGACGAGTACACCATTTCATCAGTAGACTGGCAGGAAAATTGAGGTTGCTAACTACACAGTGATATATCTACTCTGAAGCTATGTGGCAGGCATCCCAAGTTGTGGGATGAGTAGCTTCCTTATGTACAACATGCATACAACAAGGTTGTGCATTCATCCACTCAAAGCTCACCATTCGAGACATGCTTTGGATAATTGCCAAAGGACCCCCTAGACATGGTATTTGGGAGAGATGAAGATTGAAGTTAGCCAAATGACAGGGAAAGGGCATGGAATTCCATCCAATAAATTCAGATGATTCACCAAGCAGTGCAAGAGAAATTGGAGAAAATTCAAGGTCAATACAAGGCTCGACATGAAAAGCATCGAGTTGCTCACCAATTCTAGGTTGGAGACAATGTTTGGCTCCACATAAACAAACATAGAATGAAAGGGCAAGGAAGATGGTTGAGACCAATCTGATATGGCCCATTCAACATATTAGAGAAGATTGGAGACAATGTTTTTCGTCTCAATTTTCCAGCATACATGTAGATGTACTCAGTGGTGAACATTGAAAGCTTGAAGCTTAATGAGCCTCCTTTGATCATGGATACCCAAAGGTTGGATGGGTTCCTACAATGCATGAATTTTCACTTATACTTGGGAAAGAAAACTAAAGATATCATTCTTAATAGGAGAACTAGGCCTTCACAATGGGAGACATCAAGTACCTTCATATTGGTTTTAAGGGAATACATCCAAGTAAGCCTCGTTGGATTGAAAAGGAGAAAGTGAGGGAGAAATTTACTCACTTGCCAATTGACCTATAAAGCTTTTGGAAACCCAAAGTCTCATTAGTAGGGAGGAATGATCTAGAAGGATCCTAGAAAGCCAATTTTTCAAAGTCCTTTAAATGTAGTGAAATTAGTCTCAAATTGAAGATCTCATCATTTTGAATCCAACGATGTGAACTACACCTCAATTGGATATCGTATGAAGAAGTTATAGTCTGTTGAAGTGATTCAGAAACAACTAAATTCTTGGATGAAATACCCATAGGGACACTTGGCATATTGACGTCATTTGTACAGATGTTTATGTCAATGATACGATCGATGACATCAATAGGTGATTTGGTTGTACGAACGAAGGGGATATGAGGGACATGGGCAGAATTTTGACAGGGTAGAGTCATGAGCAAACACAGAACCCAGCATGCCACAAGAACCCAAAGGAGCAGAACCATGAACTCAGATGGCATGATTTTTGAGATAGCTTAGAGAATCTTTTTTATGCTTTGAGGAATCTTGGAGATTCCTTGGGGGTTCATTTTTAAAGGTGACAAAATTATGTTGACTTTATATTAATTTTTCTTATTTTTTCATAAGGAGTTTGACAACATAATTAGTTTCCCCGTCTAAGTAGAAAAAGTCTAGACAATTTATAGAAAAGAATATATATGAAATCTTAAGGAATCTATAAGATTCCTTGGAGGCACGAAAATGACAATTTCATAACTAAGTCGATTTTATACTCATTCTTCTTAGTTTTTAATAGGGTACGTGATGGTGTGATCTGTTCCTTCATATAAGTAGCCTAATTTCAATCAACTCATGGAAATTATCTTTTGGGAATCTTTAATATTCTTGGGGCCTATATTTTGGCCAAGTCAGAAAGGGGTCAAGTTTATGGTCAACTTTCATGATTTTTCACCAGGAATTCGACCATGCACTCTATTTCTTCACCAAAGGTGTGAATTTTCAAGCCATCTCTAGAAGTGGAGGTATACTATGCACTGGTGTCATCTCTTCTTTTGATTTTTGCTAAGGTGATGCTTTGATTTTGAGATCCTTGTATACCACTTCATGCAAGAGTTTGGTATTTTGTCATTCTGATGGAGATATTTTATGAGTTCAAGTTCTTATAGAAGACTGTCTCGTGGATTGACATGCCACTCTAGTTAAGATAAGTTCATCCTTGTAATGATAGAGAATACATCATGTACTCATCATCATATTGCAACATTTAATGAAGTGGCCTCCCCACTCTCGACACCGGGACCAGAGACATAGCCCACACTAGGTGAACTCCATTATCAAATTGTGTGTGTTCCATGATTTAATGGTTTCCTTTATGTTTCCTCTTCTTTAAACTATGAATAAGTGGTTCTTCATACTCTTTCACATGCAATTTTGCTAACATCACAAAACTAAAATATCTTAGCTAATTTCGGTAGCTAAGATAATTCCGATCACGTAAATGAATTTCATTTGAGATTGACCAACATAGAGTCATTGCATGGACCCATAAGATGTCAGCCTTTGGGTTTTATGATGATTATAGTAGAGAATTAGTTCACTGGTGGAACCCATACTAGCAAAACCTCACCATCCGATGACCAAGCAACCTAGAACTGTGCGTTGAAGCCATTACAATCATAATTGATTTTAGGAGGTTTGAGACAAACGTCCCAGGGACTAATATGACATGGGCCTTGTGGAATCACTAGGCCACCAAATCATCAAGTCGTTTGACTTCCATGCTCCCAAAGAAGTTGAAAGAAGTGTAAAGGTTGATAGATCTAGGCTAATATGAGGTGTATATGGGTGCAATCATTGAGCATTCAATCTTTTGGGTCATCATTGTTCTAGTGTGGAACATTGTCACTCGTCACCACTAAATACCATAACCTTCCTTACATTGTTAGCCTTTAACTCAGGCTATGTTGATGGTGAATAGTCCATTCAGACCAAGGTTCTAGTTGTGTAACCAAGACATTGAGATATGATCCAATGATTGGTATTGATGTTTTGTTACTCTGCCATAGACATAAACTCAAACAGGTGATTGTGCTAGTATGATGTGGACATAGTATGGAAAGACTTCATTGATGATGTATTAGGGATGCGTGAGCTTATGAAGGTAAATGCTGAGCAAGAAATAGGATGACATGACCTATTTTAATAGGTAAAAATTCGAACAAGCATAACATTTGATCTAGTAACCATATTGAGGTAAATTTTGTATCAAAAATCTCTTATTTAACTGATCATAATGGTAGTATCATAATTAAATTTTGCAGACTTGCGAAAATGGATTTTCTATTAACCCCATTTTGATAATATAACTTGGACTTTGGGTCTAGAAAATAACACTTCTCATATCCCAATAACTTTTAAGGGCGTGGAAGGGAGAGTAATAGGTCAAAAGGAATAAAGTAAAAGGGAAGATAGACAAGTGAACATAAGGTAAGGGGAGGAACCCATTTCAATAGTTTGGAAAGAGAGATGAACAACCATGGCTAGTTATCTAGTGCTACAACCAAAAGACACCACTAACAAAGGAGAGTGAAAATAATACTTTTGGAATAGTTCAAGAAATAAAAGTTTGTATCCTTCAAGGAGAGATTAGAAGGAGTTATGAATAAGAATCCTAGTTTTTAGGTTTAAATAAGTACTTCCAAGTCCATCATTACTGTAAAAACATGAAGGAAAGGGTGTCCATTTTTATCTTGAATGAAAGACCTAACATATGGTGGGAAGACCCAAGAAATGTCAAAGAAATTAGAGAGAATGACATAACATGGTGGTAATTGAGAAATATTTTTGGGAATGCTTAGTAGGTATTGTGATAATAATATTAGAGTTCCATGAGCATAATATAGGACAACTCACCTTGGATTCCTACACAATTTTTTTTTTGGACCGATGGAGTTATGTGCTATATATAAAGGACAAGAAGATAAATATTTAGAGATAGTGGGTTACCATGGTGATACCATAAAAGGATTGAATTTGATGAATCAAGGACATTAGAGGATACCATTTGTAAGGCCAAGTATTGCTATGATCAGTGTAAACATAGGGCTAAATTTTGAATAAAAGAAAAGAAAAGGTACAAAACCAATTTTAATGGAAAAGGGACCAAAGCCCTCTCGGCACAGTCAGATGGGTAAAAATATCAATTTCACCACCCATGCCAAGGGCGATTTCTATAAAATTTCCCTATTGTCAATGTACATTAGCTTATCAAAATAGAAAGAGAAAATATCGAGGAGCTCAAGGGAAAACCTTTCCTATGTTGGGGTTGTGGAGAGGGCCACATGTTGAAAGATTGTACCCACCACAAATAAGGAAATAAGAAGTTGTACCATCTACATGAGGTAGAAATGGTGAACAAGGTTTCACAAAGCATAACTCAGAATTATATGACACTCGATAAGAGGCAAGAAGATCATCGAGCCTCAATGATCGAAATGGAAGGTATGTCTATGAACCATCATGTTTCAATTTTAATTTATGCAAGTTCTGATTTCAATCATATCATCCAAAAATCTATAAAAACTTGTTCCTTGCATGTGGATGCACATGCCAAGTTACGGTTGGTCTAGCTAGCCATGGGAGCAAAGAAGAGGATGACATAGTTAGCGGAACTATGCCTCCTTGAACTAAATGGTATGCCCACAATAACCACCCTAAATGTGCTACTACTATAATAAATAGATGAAGTTCCTTGTTGATGAAGGTGAGGAAAGGGTACTGGTAGGAAGGAGAAAACCAACCTTGTTTAGATAGATCAACGCTTCAAGTGAAGAAATACAACTAGAAGAGATGTGCCCCATTCATAATCCAAGTGCTTAGTATGACAGTGAAAAACGAACTTAAAATCAAAGATCAAGCTATCTTAAATCAATACAACGACGTATTTATGGAAGAAATACTACGATCTCCACCTAGGAGAGATTGATTTATGTGTTAAGTTGTTTCCTAGTTCAATACCAACTTCTAAGGCTACATATTGCAAGACCACAACATACCTAGTATAATTAAATCCATACGTAAAATATATGGTAGATAAGGGATATATCAAATTGAATGTGCCATGTTGGAGATCCCCAAACCTATTTGTAAGTTATAAGGATGACACATTGTAGTTGTGCATTCATTATTAATAGTTTAATAAAGCAACAATGAAGAACAAATACCCACTACTAGGAATTGACAATTTATTTGACCATTTGAGAGGAGCCTCAATATTTTTGAATTTTTTTTTAAGATTTCACTATCACCAAATTAGAATAAAATATGGATATGATCATAAGAAAATGTTCAGGAAAAGTTATAGGAACTACCAATTCATGGTCGTAGCATTTGGGCTTAAAAATTCCCCTCCCACATTTATGTACGTAATGAACAATGTCCTCAGCTAGTATTTGGAAAACAATGTGTCTGTGTTTGTGGATGATATCCTATTTTACTGATAAATAAAATAAGAACATGAAGATCACTTGAAGGTAGTGTTGTTGTTTCTAAGGGAAAAAAAATTGTATACTCAACTTACCAGATGTGATTTCTTTAAATGACAATTCCAATATTTGGGACACATCATCTCAAAGGAAGGTGCACTCATGGATTCTGAAAATATCAAGGCCATAATGGAATTGTTGACTCCCAAAAATGTTATGGAACTCAGATCCTTCATGGGATTAGCTAGATATGACTAATTTTTCATTCAAGATTTATAAAATATTGGGCATCCAATCACATATTTACAAAATAAATGGATAAAATTCAAATTGATATCAGAGTGTGGAAATAGGTTTGAGAAACTAAAACGTTTTCTCATTCATGCACTTATCTTGAGAATAATTAATTCGAAGAGGGATCTCTTAGCTTGAAAAAAATGCTTACAAGGAAGAATTAAGTGGGTTCATGGTGCAAGAAGGGGATGTACTATATTATGATTCAAGAAAATTAATGAGCATGCGAATAAATATGTGACTCGTGACTTGGAGTTAATAGAAATTGTTCATGCGTTGAATATGTGGAGACACTATTTAGTTGGAAGAAGATTTGTGTTGATGTCATATCATGGAGGGTTGAGATATTGTTTTGATTAGCCTAATTTAAATGCTAGAAAAGCGTTATGGTTGGCTTTAATCAAGGAATTTGACTATGAGATAAAACATATTAAAAGAAAGGAGAATTGGTTAACAGATTCACTCATCATAAGCTTGTAAGCAGCTAAAGTAGAACCCATAGGTACTTGTGATATTGACACCAAGGAAAGGATAAAAGTGGCCTTAATACATGATGAAAATTTCTAGCATGTGGAGGAATACCTATAGAAAGAACTCAGAGGGAAGAATCAACAAGGACTACAAGTTCACTAATAATTTCACGTTTTTGTTTAAAAAAATATAATATGTACCTTGTATGACCAACTTAAAGAAAATCATGATGGATGAGTTTCATAAAATAATTTATTCTTGTCGTCCTAATTAGGATGAAATGATGACAACAATAAGGAAATAATATTATTGGCTAGGAATGAGTAAGAAATCTGTTGAGTACATATTATAGTGTCTGAAATGCCAACAAGTCAAGGTAGAGTATAGAAACATAATGAGATTGTTATAGATAATATAAATCCGTGAATGGAAGTGGGAAGTCAAATCTTTCTACTTCAGCATGGGGCTGCCAAGGATGCCCAAAAAATGTGATGTCATTATGGTGGTAGTGGACAAGTTGAGCAAGGTAGCTAACTTTTTCACTAATATGTCCACCCATAAGGATATTCATATAGATCATATTTTCATGAAATATTTAAACTACATGGTAAATCTGAGAGGATCATCTCAGATCAAGGTGAAAATTTAACTTGTATTATTTGGAGGGTATTGTTTGCTAGTTTTTAAACCTAGCTAGATTCTAGTACAACATATCATCCTTAGATAGCTGGTGCAATTGGAAGGGAGAATATATTTCTTAGAGACATGTTGAGGATGCATGTCATCCATCAACTAAAGAGATCGGAAGAGTTCTTTCCATTATTTGAATTTGCATACAATAATGGGTACCAAGGGTCGTTGAACATGATCATGGGTACTGAAGGTCACTAAAAATTACCCTATTCATGGGATGCTATGGTAGTAAATGCAACACTCCCTTTAGCTGGGATTACACAGTGAATGAATTTTTTCTTGGAAATCACATGCTGAAAGAAATGGAGAACAAAGTAATTAACATAAATAAGAAATTGAAAGAATATCGTGATAGGAAAGAGAGTTATGCATAATACTAGAGAATGCATAGAGAATTCCTAGTGGGAGATGTTGTGTATCTCTGAATTAGACAAAGAAATATTTCACTCAGATTGGGAATTTATAATAAGTCAACAACTAGATTTTGTGGACCATTTTAGTGTTTAGAAAGAATGGGATTAGTAGCTTACAGGCTGGCCTTACCACTCAAACTAAAACATCATGTATTTCACATGTATTTGAATAGAAAGTATGAATGTGAAACTAATCACGTGCTTGATTGGTCTATGATAGAGGTGGAATCTATGGGAGAATTCCAAATAAAACCATTGTGAATGATGGACAAAAGGCATACTATGCCCCAAAATCAAGTAATAGAGAAGGTATATCTGTAATGGAAGCACGTTGGACCTCATGAAGAAACATGGGAATATGCAGAAAAAATGAGGGTACTTTACTCATTTTTGTTTAAAGAATAAGCAGATGTAAGAGCTACTATTATAAATATTAGCTTTTTTCTTTTGTTTCCTAGTTACAAAATGACAAGGATGATGTTTCCTTAAGGGGGTGGGGTTTGTAATATCCCCACCTATCACTTTTTTGGTAAAAATAATTAATACTGTGTACGTCAACATGAAAGGCACGACTGACTGAGTAGAATTCCTATGAACACTTGAATTTTTTTTTTAATATAAAATTTTGATTATAGCTTAAAGGAAGGGATGCATGGATCCATGGTCTTGGGGAGTGATAATATTTTGTTCCTTGAAATTCCATGAAATCAACCAACTTAAATATTAAATTTAGAATAATTCATTTTCTAATTCATTTTCGAGCAAATCAAAGCCACATCATGATAGATTTCATATATGATGCAACTGAGCAAGAGTTCTCTAGATGTTATTTGGTTATGTGATTGGATTGTGGCTATGGAAGAATAAGGTGGTGCAAATTTCCATACAAAGTAGAAGATCTAGTTGCGCACTCTCTCATACGTGTGAAGGGATTCAGAGAAAAAATATAAGTACACATAGAAGAAGAGAGAGATGGTGGATGGTGTTTTTTGGTGGGAGTAATACTTTTATCATTCCTATTGTGAGGGAATTGTCTCTCTCTCTCTCCCTCTCTCTTTGAGTTCTGGTGCATGCGATTTCTCTCACTCTAGTAGTGGAAAGAGGTTGTTCAAGACCATATATGGAATACATGGAGCTATGGAGCAAAGATAGTAACAAACAAAGGAGTTGTGGAGCTGATTATTGAACCTTGTGACTGATTTAAATTACTTTGAATTGGGTGATTATAATTGTTAATTGTTTTGGGCCACTAAATTGTGTTTCTAAGCATAATTGGTTTGTGGCTTGCTCAGTGGATGAACAAATCACTATTTTTTGTGCTGTATAGTTGAGAAACCAATTGGAAAATACAATTTGAGTCTCATTGGTGGCTCCTAGTGAGCTAATAAACTTCTTGGACATATGGTTATGAATCCATGTCATGCTTTCTATGAAAAGATAACTGATAAAGCACATGGATGGTATAAAGCTCAAAAAATTAGAAATACCCCATCTAGACCTTCGATGTATCCTTATGAATGATCTCAGAGGATTGAGTGAGTCATTGTGGTTCTTACTATGAAAGCATAGTTGATAACTCTCCCAGATAGTGGATTCCATCCCTTGAGTATTTACCAAGCATTGTTGTGAAATATCCCTAAGAAACCTCCCCTTAGGCTTTAGATCCAACTTAGTGCTAGTCACCAATAGGAGAGTTGTAGTGTAGCTAGCCCATGTTTGGGTGGAGAGTGGATGTTCCTCCTTCAATTTCCATCCACCATAACAAGCACAAATAATTATAGTTGTTTATACATGCTAGATTATAGATAATGGAATTCTTTGATGTGCTTATGGTTAATGGTCAATTCAACATGTTCTTAAGTGAATGTATGAAACTCACTATTACATTAAAAATTGACCTGTTTCATTATGTGTTTATGAATATACATTGTATGCTTAAGTTAACTTTTTCACTATCATATGCATGATAATTGTAGAATGCATTAAATTTTTATAATTGGTTGCATAAATTTCACAGTTAAATTTGGTATTGACAAGTTAGCGTAGATGTTTATGGTTTTATTGAATGCTTGAACTATGGATATCTCTTCCATATGCGTGTGTTACAATTATCTTTTTTGTCTATACTGGAAATTAAGTTTAGGGCTATGTTCAATAATGTTATGTTCATGATGTAATTAATAAACATTGTGTCCACGCTCTCTTTTTATTTACATGAAAATCCTGCTACATAAATAATAGCTCAGGTTAGTCAAGATGGTTTGTGATGCTTGATAGTCAGGTTGTAGTTGTCTCCCCACAATCATCGCACATATAACTTTCATGTCAAGAAAAACTAGTTGTTCACATCTCCTTGAATAAATTTAAATAGCTTGTACAAGAGGCTAGAAAAATGAGATACATTTCTACATTACTCCATGAAAAACATTTAAAACTATGTAAAATTGGTATTTTTGGTCTTTCCCCTTTTATTTTAGGATCAATTCCTTTTGGTGTTATGGGCCTTGCCCCCTTATTCTGGTCATACTCATAACTTTAGGATTTTCACCCTTGGACCATAAGCCACCAAATTTTGGCATTTTCCATCACCCCCTTGGCTTATTACTCCAACTTATTGTATTCCTCAACAATTTGGCAACTATACCATCTAAGGGATTAACTAAGAAATCTTTGTGTGGAAGTTCAACATAATACTTTCCATCATCCATTAGATCCATTGGAGAGTTGAATGGAGAATTGTGTGGAGAGGCCATTGTCAATGGGATGATATAAATAACCTTTGATCAGCTCTCAACTTTTAATCGATTTAGTGTCACCTAAGCTAATGTCATTTGAGACCAATCAACATGGAGTAAATGGTTGGATAGTAGAGAATTGGTCCACTAGTAGAACATAGACCAATAGAACCTCTCCATTAGATGACCACACTAATGATCTTGTTTCCTTCACACTTGGCTCATAATTGGAGTGATGTGGGGATAGTGGATGCAAGAGAACGGTGACCTGATATGAAATTTTACTCAATGACCCCACCAGACCACTAGACCATCAAGTATTTAGTCGACCAAGCTTCTAAGGAAGTTGCATAGGGAGTAAATGGAAGTAGATCCAAGATGAGATTAAGTGCATAGGAGTGGAAACCATTGACCCTTTGGGATTATGGGGCATCATGGTTCTAACATAGAACCCTTCCATTTCTTGTAGCTATAGCATTGGTTCTGCATTTAACCTGAAACATAGAAGGCATCGATAGAGATAGGTCTTTTGAGTTGTGGTTCCAGTTCTAGAACTGTGATGTCAAATACCTTCCATTCCTAGCCTTGGTTTTCATTACTCTGTAATGGATGTGAACTCCAATGAGTGGTATTTCCAACATGATGTGGACCTAGTATGGTGGGCCTTGTAGTGATGAGATTTCAAGGTTGTGCTAGTTGGTGAATGCCACATGGGGAATGTGATGACAGGACCTATTTTCACACATCAAACATCTAATGGGAATAAAGTTTGATCCAAAACTCATATTGACGTACATTTTATATCATGAGAAAGCTATCAACAAATTGAGAACAATGGTAGTATCTGAATTTAATTTCCAGAACCTACAAGGATAGTGTTTATGTTAACTTTATCTCCAAGACATACATTGTAGTTTGGATGTAGGATATAACACCTGCCACAACCCAAGAATATTTGAGGGGATTGGAGGGAGACTAGTCACATTGTGTCAGCCACCAACGCATCTACCACCGTAGTCACATCTAATTCTAACAAGTAAGCTTTATCCCCCTCCATATCATCCTCCAAGTCATAAAGCTTGTTCTCTATGGCTATTAGAGTTTACACGTTGTAAGCTCGAGTTGACATTTTTCTTCCATGCAAGCTCTCAAACATATAATGAAACCATAACCTCCTCCACGTTTTTGACATCGAATCTATTTGTTCACTATTGTCACGACTTGCGAGGGAAAAAAGACTATTTGGGTAGCATTATTGGAATTTTTAGTCAAGGAAGGCCATGGTCTAGTTCAATTGATGAAACCCAAATTTCTCATCTAAGAGAAGATGGTCTGAAGCCACGAACAAAACACACACCAATATTCCTCAACGAAAGAAATTTTCCATATTAAGCCCTAATAATAGCACTAGACCAAGTTGAGACCCTGTTATAATGAGAACGAGATAAGAATGCAATCTCAAGAGGTATGCGTACATGATGACAGAAACTATGCACCACTAGAATATCAATTTCAAACATGCGGTGATCCAACTCTGGATAGGAACCATCATGAGAACAATTAAATTGAGGTGATACATCATTATGGAGATGGTTGAGTTGCACAGGCACTTAACCAATTGAACTCTTATAACAATGGATGGTAGAACATCTGCCTTATTCATTAAGTAATGTGGTGGTGTGCATGCCACCCTCCCTCTTGTACTCATTCATGTTCACCCGACATGAGAATATCACATATTAGAATTAATCCCATCATCATAAAATCTTAATTTTCTCTCTCATTCTTTGTTACACCATAATTTCTCCATAAATTTAAAAACAATAATATATATAATAATATAAATATTGTATAGAGTAAACTTCTCCTTTATTATCTAATAATTGAGTGAAACTATAACATTTTTATAATTTAACATCTTTTCACATTTACACTAAAAATCTACAGCTTTTAATAAATTAAATAATGAAACGTGCGAAAAAAACATTTTTAACTTATTCTTTTTGGTTTAATACATTATCTGTACACATAGGTTGGAGTTCCTAATAGGGAAGTCAATTCGAAGGTGAGCGTGGTATCAATTAAGAGAAACTACATTTCGATTGGAATATTATGTTTTGAGATCCCTAAAATGATTTCTATTCGAGGGTTATCACGAGTACAAAATGTAATTCGATGGGGAATTCAATGCAATTGAGAATCAAATTTCAGGCTAACATTCCGTTAGCATACATACGATACACTTATGGAAGTTAGAATGGTCATGAGTAAACCCTCAGCGTAAAAATAAATATAATTAAATTACAAATTGCACAAGTTGGATATTAGTTTAAATATTAAATTCTGAATTGGAAAATAAACCAACTGAATCAGATGTATATTTAAATATTATTGTAATTTTGTTATTATTTAATTTAGATATTAAATGGAAATATTTATTAATATATTATATTTAATTAAAATAAATATAAATATATAAATTTTTAAAGAAACAGTTATATATTGCATTAAAGTATTTTAGTTTGATAGTTAAGACTTTGTATAACATAGTTTAAAAATTCATTTTCAATTGTCCACAAGTTCCATAAGGAACTAGCACAATTAACTCCTCAGTTATATATTATGAGTTTAAAGTAGTTTTCCCTATATATTCTCCCAAAAAAACCAAAAAAATACATAATTACAAATTATAAAAAAATTGTTAATTGGATAAAATACTACATATCCTCCATAACATAAGTGACCAGGGCTTCATTTTCTTCCATCTCAGTCCGAGAAGAGATGGCATCTTGATCATTGGCAGGGACAAGGTTTCCTCTTCTTGTTGTTCAGGGTTCCTATGTTGCTCCAAATTATACTCATGTAGTTCAACATGAGCCACCTCGGTATCACCATCGATAGCCTACACAAAATTTCCAACACGAAATTTCACATTTCATTGGTCAACTGAAGACGATCCATCTTCGCCTCCAGAATTTGCATTCTTTGATTTACTAGTTTAGTCTAAGCCTATGATTCTATTAAAAGCATCTCTTCATGATAAGAAATCGGAGTGATGACAAAGTCCAAGGCTATGACAATTTTTGTGAGTGTCATGTTGAGCTCTTCCCTTGCATTTTCAATATCATGCTCCATATATCATGCTCCATAAGACTTGAAACACTGCCAAACAAATTGATGAACTTGACAAATTGAAAATCGAATTCCAAATTCTATGTCTTTGTAGTCACCTGTGTGATATTTATATACCAATGGGATTTGCTTCCTTGACTTGATGCCATTAATGCCTTTTGAACTGCATAAACCAATCATTCAGATGCCATAACGGAAATATTACAATCTAAGACAAATCCCAATATGATCATGGAGAACATAGATGTGAGTTTCATCTCATACGCAAAGATTATGATCTCACACATTCGAAGGGTTGTATTATTCATAGTGGCTTCCCTCCATCTGTCATTTTCCGAACACAACATGGATATCTCTTCTAAGGTGTCCACATATACAGATTTCTCCATAACAACCAAGAGCCACACCATTACTTCAATCTTTAATATGACTTTTATATATGTTATAAGACCCAACTCCTTACCCCAAGTTTAATTCTTATGGATGAAAGGAACAACATAAATTATAATGAATCTTCATGGTATAGGTTTTGTAATCAAAGTTGCTTCATCAATCATTAAGTTGCCTTTCTCTAATAATGCCTTGTGCTTAGCTAATGAATTTGTTTTCGTATTAGTAATTATTTCGACATGAAATAATTTAATCAGATCAAACTTATTCAATAGTAGTTAAATTTGATATAGGATGAGTGTCAAGTTTTTCTCACCATTTTTTTTAACTTTATTTACCTGTTGAATTACAATCTTTAAATCAGCAAAAAATAACAATTGACAAACACATCTAGAGTCGTCAAATTCCAATCCTTACCAAAGAGCTAGATATTCATCCTAGTTATTTCTTGAGATCCCTAATCTCCAAGAAAATTGTTCTCCCCTTCTTCATCCAGGAAAAAGGTAACACCTGCAACTCCTGCCTCCTCAGTGTTGTCTTTCAAAGCACCATACAAAAATAATACATAATGTCCCTAATTAATTTTCCATAAGAGAATTTCATTAAAATCTAATATGACTAAATACACTTGGTGACCTGATCGCTTAAAACTAAAGCATCCAACATTATGATAAGGGTGTCCTAATTTTAGCATATCTCTTTTAGATTATGAAAGTTCATCGATCTTTGTTATACCATGACCAATGATTGGGATCATCCAAAAAAACATTGATAATAGTTTAGAAGTGCAAGAGTGTGCATTAGGCATGTCTTCCCTCAAGATTGCATGGTTTCACATAATCCATATTGTCTAGAAAAGGTATTTTGGAAGGGCTGCATAACTATTGAATTCCTCTTGTTTTTCCATCACATTATACGCCTCCAAGTGTCAAACATTTCTTCCCAATTATATGAGATCTTATGAAGATCTAAAAATTGTGCCAATGCTAACTTCCATACCTCTAATATGAAAGGACATTGCCAAAATAGATGGGGAATATCATCCATTTCACTATGGCATAATACATAATGTGATGGAAATAAATACTTTTTTCATTAATTTTTCTGCAGTTAAGACTTTCTCATGTACCGATTCCCAATAAAAAGGATTACTTTTTGGCATCCCATGATTTTTTCATATTCTTCCCCATATATGATCAACTTTAGCATGAAGAAGCCTTTGAATGACGATATCATATCCTTCTTTGAATGAATATTTACCAGTTTTATTGCTTCCCCATATCCTTCTGTCTAATTGTGAGGTTGATACAAGTGCATATCATTTTAGAGCTTTAATTAACAGATCATGTGAGCATTGAATATTGGGAGGAATAATATTATAATTCCATCCAACCCAACAAACATGTTGATCCCATTGGGAAATATCAAGTGAGCTTCATAATTGCTTTATCCTCCTTCAATGTTTCCAATTCCATTATCTCATCATTATCACTCACTAATTCTACAACTAGGTGGTGATCCTTCCAAACATGGATATACACTCCATTCCCTGATTTCCATCCAATATTATCTAAGATAATTGAGAAAAAGTCTCTGCTCATCTTCCAAAATTCTCATCCTTATTCTTTCTAGGGCTCCTACTCTAGCCTTATTATCTTGTTTTTGTGGAAATATTTTCATAAGAAAGCTCGCTTCCACCATTCATTATAGTTTGACAGAAGATGGCATACTATTTTTTCTCATAATTCCAAAATCATAAACCCGGGTTCCATGAGTTATAATCCTCCAATTTCCTTTGGTAATCACACGATATTCCAATTCACAAGATGAAATTGGTATTCATTGTGTATTTGTCCTTTCCACAAGATCTTCAACAAAAGGCCATGAATTTGATGAATGATGTTTTTTGGGGATGGAAACCATAATCCCGTATTCAAATGAAAAGTGGAATCCACCCATGGTATTCATCCACCCATTGTATTTATACACCCATGGAATTTACCCATGGTATTGTAATTGGCATCCACCTATCGTATTCATTCACCCATGGTATTTACCCATCGATGAAATTTAGTTGTGGTATTGTAACTAAAAAAGACTATAAGTAACAAGTCACATTTTGTAAAAGTATAGATTCTCCACCACAATGTAGCTTTTACAATTATTCTTTCTTTTAATAAAAAATTTCTTTGTGGTTTTGTTTACCATGTGTTCCCCTTTTTTCTACATTTCAATTTTTCATGTCTTTGGGGCCTACCGCCATGATCTGGATCAGTGGTATCAGAGTAGGTTATAGCTCCATCAGAATGATGGTTTGAAGCATATTTCAGTTTCAATGTTTTGCAGCAATATCCAACCTCCTTTTGACACCTTTACAATCCATTTTCTTAGCCATACACTGTAAGTATCACAGTTGGTCCACAAGCATTATAAGGATTTTCACATTGGGATTGTCATTCACCATTGTAGAAGCATTTTTACTACATCCATTGGTCTAAAAAATGGAGGTTCCGTGAACTCTACAAAAACCCATGTCATTCTACAAACCCTTCACATCCTATGTGGGCCTCTCCACTTGATATTCTTGCATTCATTTCCATTTTATATGTACACAATCATATAATAGGTTAAAAAAACTTGTATGTGGCCCTGAATCTTGTACAAATTGATTTGAATCATTTCTCATCTTTCCATGGCAGTATGCCCGCCATAGAAGCACAATGACAAATGAAATTTAGAGCAACAATCTCAAGAAAAAAACATTCAATTTCTATGACATCCATAGAGCATTTTAGAAGGTACAAAATCACTCATTTTAAATTATATTTTGTTATCTCAAATGAGGTTTTTATGGAATTTGATTTTGTTTTATGGTTTGAGATATATGAGCATTTGAAGTTACACATGTCTGGATTTTTGCGTGGCTACACATACCATGAGTTTAAGGAATCATTTTCTCACTCCACAATTCACCAAAATTTAAGTGTCTTATATCAATAGAAATTTCTCTTCAATAGATCAAATGGGTCTTTGACGAAATTTGATTTCATCACCTGTAGCAAAAATTATCAAAAAAGTTGTAGCAAGAGGTCTATTGCTTCAAAAACAAATTCAAAAGAAATTAAAAAATAATAATAATAATGTGAAAGAATTTTTCACAACATCTCATTGGATAGGAGAATATACTAGACAAGCAACCATACTTTGTGGTGAGCACTAGTATTGTAGCAATAATGCCGCAACTCCTGGGGCTTCCTACTTTACTTTTTTCAACCTGGTAGTTCATAACAAACTTGGAAGCGATGGTGTTGTATGCACAAGTACTAGCTCCTTTGGAAGCAATGGTGTTGTATGCACAAGTACTAGCTCTTACTGCAGGCTGTCACTTGGTCAGCTGATGCAAGATCACTAGGAGCTTAAGCCAACTTCTATGAATTATTAGAAGAAGCTTTTAACTATGACGAAAGAAAGATAACTCTACGAGGACTATTCTACTTGCAGAAAGAGAAGGAAGAATGGAATGTAAGGCAAACCCTAGCAAACCCTAATTTATCCAAATAACCCTAGTTTTGCAGAAAAAGAGATAGAAACTGATGCAATGAGTGCCATTGACTACTGAAACAGGTAAATTAAATTTATTCAAGCTACTTCTGAAAAGAAAAGAGAAGAAAACACCTTTTTGTGCTTTTGAGTGTTTTTATGTGAAATTATTATGCTTGTAATCTATCTGGTTATGATTGTGCAGAGGTTTGGTGGTGAAGGAAGATGGACTTGGTTTTTGCAGAGGTGGAGGAAGGTGTTGAGAGGTCCTAAGAAGCCCGTAGTACCATTCTGAAGACTTCCATTTCAATCGGATTTCGAAAAACCACTTACAGGGAATTCTACAAGAGGTTGTAGGGGATCTATAGGAGGATCTACAGGAGGAGGCCGAGAGCTATTTTTGGAAGTTTTGAAGGTGGAAAAATGAAGGAAAAGGGTAACTGAAAGCTAGATGAAGGTGTTTAGGTGTCTGGAGCTTGTCAAGGAAGATCAAGAGGGAACATGATGGTTGGATTTGTTCAAATGGCAGGAGGGCAACTTATGGAGAAACAGAGAAACTAGGGCATATTGGCGAAATGTTGTGAATGACTCGTGGAATTTGTGAGAAGTGGGTTGGTGCTGGCTTCTCTATCGATGTATGGTGAGTTGAGGTGTCCAGTAAGAGATCTACACATCTACTTATCAAAACTGATTAAAGAAAGGACTAACTATACCATGAAAACATAAATTTCTCTAGCTTGACATAATTTCTGACCTACAAACAGAAAATGTTGAAAAATAACCCTTGAAAAAAAAAGCATGCAGAGAGATCTATTGTAAAAGAATAGGAAATGATCTATGTAACTGAATCTGAAGCAACACATTAATCTTTCCAAATCAAGTCCTCACACTAGAAATTGCATGGGAGATCAAAACTATGTTTTTAGTGACAACAGTATTGCCTTGACCTCAAATCATAGTCCCAGAAAGGGATAGAGGAGATCAGGGCCTACTATTGGCCTTTTCGAATCTTATTATGTCACTGCAAAAAACCTACTTGAGCAACTGAAGCAAAAACAACTATGCAAACCAGAAAAAACAATCTAATCTAAACAAAGTAAAATGAATCTATGTAACATAAATTAACTCATGAACTAAAGCAAACACATATAAGTACAAAGAAGGAGGTGTTGGCCAGCTTGGGTTGGGCCCTAACCCAAGAGCTTCAGCCCTTTGAAAGAGACCAGTGCTATCCCAAAAACTGTTTTATCTCCATTATCAAAAGTAAAAGTCACATTACATAAATTGTCCTAAAAAAGGAAGCTCGAAACTGAGCTAAACAAGAGCTGCACAAAAGTGTGAAAATTTTACTGATAACTAGCTAACATCCTACTAAAAAACCTGAGCACTTAAGCCCTACTATTTATACAACTCGAGCCTCCAACAGCTCTCCTAAAATCAAGGAGCTCAGCTTCCCAAGGCTGTAGATAAACAACAATCCTTATTTACTTGCTTGGATGCCCCTTGGATGCACTAATGTGGCTGCTTGTGCTCCGAGTTTCTGATGGAGAATTCAAGGTAACAGTTCATAAAGGAAGGGGACACCCCTCTACAAATCCTCTCGCCTGTTTTCCTCAAATATTGGCTGCCAAATGCTCATAAATCCTTTGACTTTTTCCAAAATTGACCAAAAAATATGCATAAAGCACACATTAGACTTCATGGCATAATGACTAACCCAATTCACTCTATTAGCATAAATATAATAAAAAGCATGTAATAAACTAATGAGAATGGTGGATTAACTCAAATTAAGAGGCAAAATGAGCCCATATAATTACCCTTATTTGGGGCTCATCATCACCCCCCTATTGAATGGGTTGCTCATCCTCTGAGCAACTAGTCTAACTCTTCATCCTTGATGGCTCTAATAGATTCCCTAACATCCCATGCTTCTGATGTGTTATCTTCCTCTTTATCATGGAATCTTGCCTTTCTATTAACCTCTTCCCACTGTTTCTGTTCTTCCTCCTCTTTTACTCCTTCCAACAGTCCTAGCAGCAGTGGAGAACTGAATTTGAGGCCAATCCAATTGCCCTTCAAGCTTTGCATAGAGTGCTTATATAGTGGCACTCTCCTCATGGCTTCCTTCATCATGTTTGGGGAGTGATACTCTCTGATCTGTAGTCTATGTGGCAATGTGTTCCACCTTCTCATGCAGGCATGAATGTAGTCATCTCCAAACAATCTCTCCATGTGCTCAAAATGTGCAATAGGCTAGGCCTGCTTATCAACATATTTGGGGACACTTTGAGGATTAGCTACAAAGTATTGGTGGGCATAGATGAGAGCCATGGGGTTTGCTGGCTCTGCTCTAATCATCAGAGGTTTATTCAACTCTTTTACCATCATTTTCTAGATTCCTGCTACCCTTTTCTCTTCATGGATCATCCAAGATGCCATGGCCATTAACTGCAAGTCTCCTAACACAGCATTGGGATCCCATAGGTTCATATTAGTAAGGGTCATGTTGTGTAAGTAAAAATCTGCCAGCTTCGCTTTGTCCTTAGAACATAGATCCATGAATTGGTCATAATCCTAAAAATGTATGGTGCCTTTCTAGGCCAGAGTCTTAATTTGAAATTGGAGCCATTGATCGTTGAGGTACACTGCATAAGATTTAGTTGATTGCCTACACTGTAGTGCCTCCATAGCCTAGCTGGCCATGTAGGCTAATTGGGCTTCCCTTTCCTGTAGTTGCCTTATTAAGATTAATACCTCATTTTCTGCCTAGGGTTCCCTTTCTTGTTGCAATTTTATTAATATGTCACCTTCTGCCTGGGGTTCCCTTCATGTAGCTACTTTTTTAACATTTCATTTTATGCCTCCAATTGAGCTCTTCTGATGCTTTTTGTATGCCTGACCATGCTCAATTCTTTGCCCATTTTTCTCAATTTGTCTTCCATGTGCCCAATGTTTCCCACCCCTTTTGATTTTGCAATATGCATCCATGTATGGGTCCTTACTCTTTCCTTTTCCAGCTCAAAGAAAAGAGGGACTGCAAACTTTTGTGGGATGATTTTCCCTCCTTCCAAAAGGTTGTAATAATAGCCTAAATTAGGCTGAGGGTCATGCCATGGTATCTCTTTTTCCTTATCTTTCTCCTAGGTCTGTCCTTTTGCCTTCTTTTCAAGATTCTCAGTCTCTTGAAGCTTCATCAATGTCACCTGAAGAGCGCTTTGTGCCTATTGTAGGACTGTTTTAGAGTCCATATGTTTGATCCTTTCTTTCCAAGTAGAAGCTCTAGGGCTGCCCCTTTCATAGGTAATGGGGATTTTGGATGGCGATTCCTCCTCTTTTGTAGTAGGGACATCTTCAATGATGATGGGCTCCTTTGAAGGTGGTTGAGACTTCCCCATCTTTATTATGGTGCTCTTTCGAGCCTTGAAGTACATAGATGGTTGTCTCTTCCTTTTTCCATTGGACTTGGCTAGAGTACTAAGTGTAGCAAGAACAACTATTGCCTCTCTTGCTAGTGTCTCAGGAGACACTTCTTCCTGATTTGCTTCTTCTTCTTCATCTGCTGGTTTTCTTGTTTCTGCTGGTTTTTCTTCTATTGTTTTTTATTTTGTTTGATCCTCTGCTTGCTTAGCTTCCGCTCTTCCTGTGGCAACTTTTTTCCGAACTATCTCAGGCTTCTTCCTTTTAGTTCTTGGCCTCTTCTTTTTCTCTGTTGTGGTTTTGCCCTTTTGTACTTTTGATTCTTTCTTCTTCTCTACTTTAGGCTCATCTTTGGTGGTGTCATGTTTCCCTTTTTCTATCTGGTTTCCTTCTTTTTCCGTGTGGGGTTCCTCTTCTTCCATTTGAGTGTTCTTTTCTTCTTCATAGATTCCCTTCTCAGCTTCTCCTTTTTTTTCTTCCTCTTCACTTTCAGACGGACTAAGGTCATAGGTGAGAGTTTTTATATCATCCTCTTTAGTCATGTTTATGAAAATATCCCATGTTATGGGGATTGTGAAAGTGTGGAGGGCATCCACCACCAGCCCATGGTGAGCCAATTGGTCTCGAACCCCTACCTTCAATTTGGCGCTAGATTCTATTAAGGATTGGAGGAGAAAATATGGAATACTGGGTTTTCTGGATGCAGGAAAGTCCATGCCGTATATGAGTTCATGTAATAGTCTGAAATGGTACCCATAAACTATGTTGTATCTTCCTTCATAGGAGATGTATTTCATAATTTGATAACTGACCTCATCCCATGGGCAAGGTATACTTGTTCTCCTGATGCCATTCTTGTCCTCCACAAGATGTTCATTAGGCTGGAAAAAGGTCTTTTTGGCAACTTGACCCAGTGGTTTTTCTTCCTTACTCTAGGGTAGTCCAAGTGGGAGACTTGTAATCTTGCTGATGAACTCTGGGGTGATTTCTATAGTTAGACCCTTGAAACTGATGGTGGCATGGGTTTTTGAGTGAGGTTTTAAAGACAATATAAATTCTTTTGTGACTTCATCATCATACCCATGCAAATTTTCAAGGAAAGGCATCCAAATTGCTCTAGTGAAGAGGGCTACCACTTCTGGATGTTCATGCAGCTTAGTTGAATTCAAAGGCTCCTTCCTCATAAAACCCCCTATCATGATGTTTCAGATTTTGTTGGAATATCTTAGTTGAAGAGGGAGGCAACAAGTTTCAACGCCGAAAGTAGAGGAACAACTGAGGTTTTCTTTCAAGAAACAGGGAGAG
Organism: Pinus taeda; assembly: GCA_000404065.3. Taxonomy (NCBI): domain Eukaryota; kingdom Viridiplantae; phylum Streptophyta; class Pinopsida; order Pinales; family Pinaceae; genus Pinus; species Pinus taeda. The sequence continues at coordinate 100,592 of APFE030072196.1, forward strand.
AGTTTTTGTGTTCTTTTTTTTTTTTTTAAACAAATTCCAACTTTCCTTCCTTCCAAAATTTGTTCTCTAGTCTCACATTACTTCTCTGTTTGTTTGAGGGAAACAATATCTTAAAAAATAGAGAATATACAAAACTATGTTTTTTCCTTTTTCAAAATAAGCAAATACCCAATCAAATTTCACTCTTTACAGGCTTGATTTTCTAGAGTTGCATCATTTCTTTACATAGGAGAATACCATGGAGGAGAAGGAGATAGTCTTTTAGTGCAAAGAGCAAATGGAGAAACTGTATATATTTAAAAAAAACACAAGTAGACTTTGTTCTCACTTTCCTTCCCTTTTCAACTCAATATCTCGTTTGGAATCACACCACCTTTTGTATATATATGAAAATGCAGAGTGGGTTTTATTGACCCTACCTCTTTCAGCCTGAATTTGTCATGAAATCCTGAGTTTTCCTTTGCGGTGCTGCTCACTAGCCTTCCTGTAGAAAGGATCCTGTAGGACTGTGTTTTCACTCCTGTAGAGTCCGATAAGTGGAAGGGTTCTAAAACTGATAGAGAGTGACTGTTTCGAGGCTCTGGAAGTGGTAGGTAGGTTCCTATAGTCAAGAGCTCATCAACACAAATGAGAACAAAGGTGGTGAAGGCAGTCGACTGCAGCATACTTAAGCTTACGGGAGTGTTCTACGGTGACGAGGTGAGGTGGCAGGAAGGGTACGTTACCCTCATCTGGGCCGTTGGTCCCTACTCCAGTGTCATGATGAAACTTTTATACCGCTTGACGCAATTATTTCAATCATTCCCATTAGATTCCTCCACTACCTGTTTAGAGACATTTTCGAGTTGTTTGAACACACGTGTTGATTGCACCCATTGAGCGTTATTCAAACTAGACGAGGGTGGCCAAATAGTTGGCCACCAATCTTTTTTAATTGCAACCATCTCACTTGTCCATGCAATTTTTAAATTATACCCATGCAACAGAGGAACAGGTTTAGTCACTTACTTGTTAGTCGAGAATTGCATGCTATTGTGTTGTTGCATGCTCAGACTTTGGCATTCTATCCATCAATTTTTGCTGCTGGCACCCGTGGCTTCTAAATTAGTGGCTCGACTACCTCGTACTGGTGATGTTCAATTAGGATCGGGCTCCTTGTGCATTTTATACATCTGTGGCTACACTGACCCTTCCTATAGAGCTCGCTTTTTAAGGGGATCAGCTGCTACAGGAATCCTACAGGATTTCCTCTAGCTGCTTCTCCCTCTAAAACCTTTGGCTGAGGCTTGAGCAGGGACTGGAGAGGTAGCTGAGGAAGGTTCTATCATTCAAGGAAAAGATATTGGTATGCACTAGGTAAGAGTTAAGTTAAAGGAGTTGCTTGTTTATTCTTCATTTTCAAAAAAACAAAAGAAATAAGATTTATGTGTTTTCTATGCAGGGAAGAAAGAAGCGAGTGGAAATGTAGTGGTGTAGGTATGGAATGGAGAGTTTGGAGAATGAATGGTGGTAGGGGGTTCCACATGTATTCTGGATAAGTTTCTAGCCCTTTGATGCTTTTGTTGACTTGATTTCGAGCTCTCTGTGATTATCCACAGAGCCTCCTGTATGATGCATAGTTTTCCAGAACAAGGGAGACCAGGGACTAGGAAAAGATAATAGTGATGGATAAATGGTATATTGGAGGTGTATTCAGCTTGGCCATGTCCCTTTTTCTTCTGTGTCCCTCCTGTAATCTGCAATGCATTAAAAAGAAGTTAATTTTCTGTTCCTGTTTTTTCTATTTTCTCTCTCTCTTTTTTTTTTTTAGAGACAATTAGGGCACCTCTAGGAGGTTTTTACTCTAACTTCCTACCCTGGGTGCCTCTGAGGGGAGGTTTTCACCAAGGAATATTTTATTCTCGTCACGTTTCTTTTCTTCTTCTTTTTTTTTAAGGGTGTGGGTGGAGTGGAGGCAGAGACTTTCTCCACTATCAACACTGTTTTTCTCAGATTTTCAATGAATTCTTGCTTGGAGTGGAACAAGCATGGGGATGGCTTCTTGATCGATCGTCCTGATCAGAAATGAACCATTGTCATTGCACCTTTCTACTATGTACGGTCCCAACCATCTTGTCCTTAGTTTGCCCTTGAAATATTTATACCTTGAATCATACAGTAGCGCCCAATCTCCTTCTTAGAATTGTTTCTCTTTGAGGTGTCTTTCATGCCATATTTTCCTTTGAAGCTAGACTACCTCTGAGTGGAGAAGGGCTTAAAATCTTTGTTCATCCAATCCATTTAGCTGGAGTAACCTTTATTTTTGTGCATGGCTGAGATCTAGGTCCAGCTGAGTTGCCATCCTTAGTGTGTTATATTCAAATTCTATTGACAGCGAAGACTTCTTCCCATAGACCAGCTCATAGGGTGTGAAACCTTTGGTGGTCTTCAAGCAGTGTTATAGGCCTGGGTGGCCTCAACCAATCGATATGCCCAATATTTTATGTTGTTGCTCACTACCTTGGTCAAAATCCCTTACAAAGCTCTATTAGTGACTTCCACTTGTCCATTTTCTTGCGGATGGTACAGGGTGGAAGTTCTGTGCTTAATTTTGTGATGTGTGAGCAAGTCTTCATTCAGATTGGAGGTAAACTAACTCCCTTGATCTGTGACTAATTCCCTTGGATATCCAAACTTATAGAATATATTCTATCTTAAAAACTCAACTACTTTTTCTTCTGTTGCTGCCTTGATCACCTTGTTTCTGCTCATTTTGTCAGATAATTAGTGCACATGATGATGTAATATTTATGTTTTGAAGGAGGGTTGATAGGACCCAAAAATTCCATGCACCACTTCTCAAATGGCTCAAAAATCACTTGAGGTTGCAGGGGCATCTCATCCCTTGGAGTAGGTTTCCCCATCCTTTGAAATTGATCACATTGGCTGATATATCACCTTACATCTTGATGAAGAGTGGGCCAATAGTAAGTTGCTCGCAGAATTTTGAAGGTAGTCCTCTTTGCTGCAAAATGGCTCCCACAGTGCCCATCATGACAGGTTAGGAGAATGTCAAAAACTTCCCCTATTGGGTTGTCTTATATTCTTTCCATGACTAGCCCACGTAGTTAACTAGGGGATTAGAGGGGGGATGGAGCCCCCCTTCATTGCACTGATTGTGTAGCGGGGGGAGGTCACAAGGGGTTTGAGGCATACCCATAACCCCACTTTATGGGGTCCGGGGCAACGCCCCAAAAAAATTTGGTTTTGAACCCTATGTTATGTTGGACAGCCCCACTTATGGTTGTGTGAATGATTTCCACACATGTTTTTGGACACGATGGTTTTTGGTCCATGGTATTGGACGTGATGGTTTTCGGTCCATGGTATTGGATGCTTTGACATGTATAAATATATATTATAACATTGAAAGGAAAATAATGAAAATTCAAGATGGTAGTCTCGGTTTTAGGATCCAGGGGAAATCTCTGTGTATATGTGTTTTATGTGTTATGCTCTTGCATTGTTTATTTTTTGTGTTTTAGAATTTATATGCGGGTAATTTCTGTACGGGGTTAAAACCTACATTTGGTATCAGAGCATTTTTGGCTTCAAGGGGATGCCTTTATTGCTAAGGGGTTTCGCTCGAGCCTGTGGTAGACCTTGTTCAGTGTGATATCTACGATATTGATTCTGGTGGTGAAAGAAGATGGCGAGCAGTGGAAAGATAGAGATCGAGAAATTTAATGGTCAGAGTTTTGAGTTGTGGAAACTCAACATGGAGGATATGTTGGTGGATAAAGATAAGTAGATCGCGGTAGATCTGGGTACTAAACCAACGAGAGTGTCTGATGAAGAATGGAAGAAGTTGGATTGGAAGGAAAATAGCACAATATGATTGTGTGTCTCAGATTCAACATTGTTGAATGTATCAGGTGAAGCTACAGCGAAGGCTTTGTGGGACAAGTTAGGGACTTTGTACCAATCTAAGTCTCTCATGAATAAACTGTTCCTGTAGAAAAATCTGTATAACCTAAGGATGAAAGGTGGCGACTCAGTGATAGAGCATTTGAACGCATTTAATATTGTGGTAAGTCAGTTAGCATCTGTTGATATTAAAATTTCAGATGAAGATAAGTGCATCACTTTGTTGTGTTCTCTATGAGATTCGTGGGATGGTCTGGTTATTACAATAGGTAGCAATGCAACTGCCTTGTAGTTTGATGAAATAGTCTCATCCTTGCTGACAAAGGAGATGAGACGAAAAAATATGGAGAGCCAGAATGGTGATGCCTTGTGTGTACGAGGAAGGTCCCATAATAGAAACAAAAATAAGCCATCGAGTGGGAGATGTAAATTTAGAGCGAGATCTAAATCTCTAGTAAAACCTATATAGGTGGTGTGCTAGAAATGCAAGAAGGAAGGGCACTACAAAAGGGATTGTAAATCTAAAGTTCCTAATAAAGGAAAGGGATCTGATGATGCTCCTTTTGCAGACACGAAAACCACCTCAGATGAAGGTGGGGATGTGTACTTGGCTTCTTCAAGTACACATGTAAATCATGAGGCATGGTTGATTGAATCAAGTGCTCTTTCACTTTACTCCCCATAAAGAGTGGTTTCTGCGAGTATGAGAAATACGATGGTGGTGATGTCTTCTTAGGGGATGATAGGAAGGCCAAAATTTTTGGTCGTAGAAAATTAAAGTTGAAGTTGTAAGGTGGAAGGGTTAGAAAACTTTTGGGTGTTCTACATATCCCTGCATTGGCTAGGAATCTGATTTTTCTGTAAGAAAGCTGGATGATGCAGGTGTAAAAACAATGTTCGAGAAGGATACCTACAAGATGGTTCGGGAGAACTGGTATTGATGCGAGAAGTTCGGATTAGAACTCTGTACAAGCTGTAAGGTAGCATTGTTGTTGATGGGTGCAATGGTTCTGTGGTTCTTGAAAGTGGAGCAGAAAATCTAGTGGTCTCTGGAGAGAAGACCATGCTGTAGCATCAAAGGCTTGGACATATTGGAGATAAGGGCCTTCAAATACCTCATGGTAAAGGTATGGTAGAAGGTATGAGTAATAGCTGTCTAGATTTTAATTTCTATGAAAATTGTGTATATGGGAAGCATAATCGGGTGAGTTTCCCCTCTGGTGGTAACACGACAAAATAGATATTAGAGCTTGTGCATAGTGATGTGTTTGGACCTGTGAAAGTTCCATCACTAGGTAATTTTGTGTACTATGTATCATTTATAGATGACTTCTCAAGGAATACATGGATATATTTCCTTAAGAAGAAATATGAAGTCTTTGACAGGTTTAAAGAATTCAAGGCTCTGGTGGAAAACTAGACAGAGAAGAAGATAAAGGTGCTGAGGACAGATAATGGTGGAGAGTTTTGCAGCAAGGAGTTTGAATAATTCTGTAAGAATTGTGGTATAGCATGGCGGAAGAATACTCCATATACACCTTAGAAAAATGGAGTTGCAGAAAGAATGAATAAGACGTTGATGGAAAGGGAAAGAAGCATGCTCAGTGATACCATGTTAGGACAAGAATTCTGGGCAGAGGCGGTGGATACTGCATGTTACCTAGTCAATAGATCACCTTCATCAGCGTTGGAGGATAAAACTCCACAAGAGGTATGGACTAGTAAGAA